>LZPO01075961.1:228769-245229 GCA_001675575.1 Neotoma lepida | reverse complement strand
GAGGAAGAATTCTGGGGTAAATATGATTAGAATACATTGTATGAAATTCTCAAGGAATTAATAAAAATATTTTTAAAAACTCAATTAAACTGAAGATGAAAAGGGGACATGCTCAGATTCCTTACTGCTAATGAGTATAACCAAGTCACCTGTGGCTGTTCCTGCATCCACAGGCTTCAGGTGTGAACTGCAGCCTAATAATCCAGAGGCTGAGAGAAGCCACTAGGACATGTTTTGGTAATCAGCTGGTGGACTAGAGCTAGTCCATCTGGGGCCCCAGTGTCCAGGAAGCCTGCTGCTATACCTTACTTCCCTTTCCACCCCCAGCTGCTGTTCTGAGACTGGACCAAAGGAGAAAGTGCTGCTTTCTGCCCAGGCTTTCAGATCAGAGGTTCTCAGTAGTTCTAGTAGACAATGCATACACCTAGTGTCTAATTATTATGATATTTTTCCAACTAAAGAAACACCAGAATTAAATCTAGTAGTTCAAACAGTAAACCAATTGTAATATGAAGTGTTGTGTAGTTTGAAGAAGAAAAATTCCCAACAAGAAGAAAAGGGAGTTACTCTGATGATGAAGCATTGAATGTATGCTGCCAGTATGTGAAAGGCAAGAAAAGTGATGGGTGTAGTTCCTTCTACTTCATGGAAGTGCCACAGCCTCAGGAATTGTAGAGTGGGTGTCTACCATTCTGCAGAAAGTGTTGGCTGTTTAACATGTGATCACTAATTTCAGATTGATTTATTTTAGAAGTGTTGGTTACTTTTCCACTGCTGTGATAAAACAACTGTGCTAAGGCAACTTGTAGAAGTAAGGGTTTATGTGGGCTTGTGGTTCCAGAGGATAGGAGTCCATCATCGTCAAGATGGGGCAGAATGGCAGCAGGCAGGAATGGCTACAGGAACAGCAAGCTGAGGGTTCATATCTTAAACCACAGCCATGAAGCAGAGAGGGTAAACCTGAGATGGCGCAAGTCTTTAAAGTCTTAAAGCTGCTTCCGGTGACAGACTTCCTCCAAGAAGCCCACATTTCCTATGTCTCCCAATTAGAGCCATCAACTGGGGACCAAGCATTTAAACACCGAGCCCATAGAGAGCATCCTCATTCAAACTACCACAGGAATCCAGCATATTTCTTTTCAACTGGTCTTATGTTATTCTGTTAACCTAGTTCTTTTTGCCACATTAACATACTTTCTCAACAAATGTTTCTGAAGGGTTCTACATGCTGGGCACTGCTTGGAGTGCTGTGGAGGCAGTAGGGGATCAAACAGATGAAACTCGNCTTCATGGAGTGGAAGACAAACAAAGGTATACGACATTTGATTTTAGATACTGATGAGTTCTCTAAAGAAGGTACCATCAGGTACCAAAACAGAATTGTGCTGCCCCTCTGTGTGTGTACATGTGTGCTGGTGTGTGTGAACCTAGAAGTGATTCTTTATCCTTTAGTTCAGCCCTCAGGCAGGTTGAATTTGGCAGTACCCAGGGTCCCAAAAAAGCCATGGCCCTGCTGATAGACCTTTGAGGGTAGTAGCTAAGTGTGTACAGAAGGGCTTCACAGTATCAGAGCTGCACATGCCGGCAAATAGGAAGAGCAGAAAAGATGTACTCCCTAAGTTGTTGATTACTTAACACCTCTACTGACATTTGGATGATCTTGGATNGACAGTCACCATTGTATTTGTGACACATGTTGCAAGCCACATGTTTGAACATAAAGTTCAAACACTTTGAAGATCTAATCATTAATCAGCCAAACGGGCACAATGCCCACGGCAGGAATAGACATAACAAACGTGTTCCATGCAGGTGGAATAGGAAGTGATACAGGAAAGATGAAAATACACACTGTGTTTATTCCATTGTTTAGCTTTTAATTCTTCCCATAGAGATAAATTATGCTAAGTGTGACATCAAACTTTCTTTCCTGACATCTTTGGATCATCTCCAAATTCCAAACAGGATACCAATATTGAATGCAGGACCAAGGATTAAAAATATTCCCACCATGCAATGCATTGTGGAAGTCTGTGATGCTATTCCAGCTTCAGGAAATAGTTATTGCCTTGAACTATTCCAATTAGGCTGCCAGGCCACCAAGTGAGGAAGCCAATCCAAGATCTTTGCATACAGCATGTGTGTGCACTCCCAGCTGGGGCTTAGTTAAGGGGTTGTTCTCTATAGAGCCAGGCAGAAGAAATACCCATCAACATCACTTGTAAATATAATAAACAGTGTCTCAAAGGGGCAATTCCTCTTGTAAATTCTTTGTGCTCTACTAAAAGACTTTTGCATGGTGAGTTCCATGATGTGTGTGGTCCCAGCTGCTAGAGAGACTGAGGCAGGAGGAACACTTGAGCCTGAGAAACTGGAGCTCGTTTGGGCAACATATTGAGAGCCTGCCTCTTGAAAAATAAAAAAGTAAATATATAAATAAAGCATTTCATAAAATTTGTAGCATTATGGTTATTGCTATTTATACCACACTCATTTTCTGAAAACAAATTGATATCACTCGTGGTAAGTCCAAACAGTGATAAAGGCAAGGGTATGTGCTGAAAAAAGGAACAGATAAATCCATCTATGAAAAACCAAGGAACACAGGAGGTGCTTTACGTGAGCAGAACCTGAGCTCTGGGCACAGTGGACACATCAGAGGTAATCAATACAGTAAGAAGAATGACATCAGTTTATTCCGTAGGACACATCTTTTGTTTTTTTTGTGTCACTAATACATTGTGCCAAGGGAGCTTAACTGATGCCCAGTATCATTGATAGCAATATTACAAAGGCCAGTTTTCTCACACAAGCTTTTCCTTGTATAAATCTCAATAAGAGTATATATTGTACCCAGTGGTTTGTTCTTTCTAGACAATATAAGGAAACAGATCCCCTTTATTATTTAAGTTATTATTTAACTTGATGACTGGTTTTTTAACAGATGGACTTACTCCAGTTCTGTAAGTTATTAACTGAAAGTTGTTGAGCCCAGTCACCTCACCTTAGAAGGGGACTTCAGGAACAGTAGATAAGGAAGGAGAGGGGACACCATGCACACAGTGCATTTCCAGACTTGAGCTGGGCCAAGCCTGTGGGCAGAGCAGGTGGTCTCACCCACAGCCTGGNCCTGAGACCCAAAGACCCACTGATGCAGGCTCTTCTGATGTCCTGGTTGAAAGAGTCCCTGTCTGGAGGAGTCAGACGTTAGACATTGTCAATAGCTGCCACAAAGCCACATGCTTTGGGTTGGTGAGGAACAGAGGAGTGGAGAGGAAGGAAGCTGCTTCCTCAACACTGTGAAGTTACTGTCAGCAAGTACCAAAGGGTAGCCTCCCACAAGAAGATGTAGAGCAGGCTATGCCACCTTTTTCAGTGCCCTTCTGCTTAAGAGGCAATATACTCAAATCCCTTCAAACCTTAGAAGAAATATATTATGGTCTTGGGACAGAGATATGGAGGACTAAGTCTTTCTAGTTAGTTCTGATTGAGGGCTGTTACCCTCTTGGGATCCTAATGGGACTTGTGCTTATTCTGTTGGGCATCCTGGTGTCTATAAAAGTCTTAGTTGCTGGGGTTGGAGAGATGGCTCAGTGGTTATGGACACTGGTTGCTCTTCCCAAGGACCTGAGTTTGATTCCCAGCACTCACATGGCTATTACAACTACTTGTAACTCCACTTCCAAGGTATTCAGTGCCCCCTTCTGGCCTCTGAAGACACCTGGCATATAATTGGTGCACAGACATATATGCAGGCAAACACTGAAACACACAAGAAACTCTTTGAAAAGTCCTAGCTGCTGCCATGAGCTTCCTGGGTCTGTGGGTCTTTGTTTCATTTCAATATCATTATTGCCAGAATTTAGTCTAAAAAGAGAAGAGGTATAGCAAGAAATTTAAAACTCTAAGATGCAAGACAAGAAGAAATCTAGTCCTTTCTGTTAAAAATAAAAAATTGTTCTGCCCTGAAACAGCTCTCTCCACACTAGTTTACAGTTTGAGCTTTTAAAGTTTCAATTTTAATTTATATGATTTACCCACAAACCCATATAATTCAACTACTTATCCATCCATCCATTCATCATTTCCATTATTTTTCCTAATATTGTGCCTATTATTTTGAACTGCCCCAGTACATTTCCACTAAATCTCTTAACACAGAGTATGAGCCATAAAGGGTGGAATGGTCTGGCTATTTAATTTCCTAGCCAGAATAGGAATACAGGCATAGGAAATCCATAAAGCTGTGTTGAAATAGGTTGTTAGAGACACAAACATTTTCTACCACAGCTAAAGAAAGACGATGGCGGTTCAGGCTGCACAGTGCATCCCTAGATGTATTTAAGCTAATATTTTGTTTATTTCTAGAAGGATATGGGTTGCTGATCATCTTCTTCAGATCAGCCTTCTCTTTGCAGTCAGGATANNTCTGCTTCTTCCCGACAATACACCAGCTTTGGATGCAGAATTCAAGAAAGCTGAACACCTTGTTAGGGAAGGTCAGCAGAGAGTAAATACCCGATGATGAAGGTCTGGAAATGATCTTTCTGTTTAGGAATAGGAGGCTGAGAGTGGCAGTCTGTCGGCCACCATGACTCACTCTGAGTGTGCATATCCTCACTTTAGGGAGAGCCAGGGACAGTTAGGATGGAATGGGGTGGTGCACGGGGGTGGGGTGGGGGTAGAGCTGCATCAGCTTCATGGCCCTGTTGAATTTACTTAACAATTTGGCCTTGTGTGTTCTCACTTTACTTGGTTATAATAAGAATTAGATGCAGACCGTGAGGACTCTTTTGGATAGTAATTTCTTATGCAAAAGCATCTTTGCATTTCCCTGACTCCNATATTTGTGCATTTCCTATGCACAGGCTCCAGCATTCCCAGTCCTAGATTCTGTGCATTACTTGTTATCTTGTATGAGTCCGACTGGCAGGCACCAGGGTTACGTGTGTTCTTAAGCTTATAGATAGATCTTCCTTCTCCTCCATCCCCCTCCCCAGGGCCTCGTACATGCTAAACATTACCACTAAATTGCAAATATTTCTAATAACTTCTTAAATGTTTTCNTCAACTTTTAAAAATTACTAATTAGAAAATTGATAAAGGGCCAATTATTTTAATATAATATAAACATCTCATCTTCAAGTATGTACTAACTCATTTATATACCTCATCTCTAGAAAGTCTGCCTACTGTCCTCCATTGGGCACGAATTTTGTTTCTGACAGGACTGAGGATGGATTCTAAGACACCAGAACCTGCTGTGAAAACTCATGGCTTCTTAGGTTACAGGTTACTGCATGACCACGTGCTACTCCTCGCCACCTTAAGCAGGAGTCTAGGACATTTTTATCAAATGAATATTTGAGTGGATCTTTCAGAACTAATTATTTTTGGAAATTAGTATTTCCATGCTCTCCAGTATTTCAGATTTGGGAAAATGATTAACTGTAGCTACTGATTGATTTACAGTCCTTGGTCTCAGTGTGGTTTGGGGGCCAAGAGCATATGGTTTTCGAGCCAGGTCGCTACCCATCTGTGTTGACAGCAATGACATAGAACTTCCCTCCCTAAGAAACAGGGCTGTCGGGGAAGGGGGGGGGGACACTGGTGAGGCCATTGATCTAATGCCTCCAGACTAGCTCTCTATGCAACTAAGAGTTTCCACTACTTTATGTTCTTGGAATCTGGGACATTTTTGCAATGTGCTTGGATTAACATAAAGTGGTACATTGTAAGAAGGATCATGAGCTCAAACCCGTACAGCCAGTCTTTTATTTAAAAAGGCTGGCACAGAGCCACACCTTCTAGACAGGTACAGAGTTCTGGGTTCACGGAGCCGGTGTCAAACGGCCCCATCTTCTCCATTGTGCTCTTTCATCTTCGAAGTTTCTATGCTGGAAGCTTGCAAACTCGCAGAGCTGCTACAGAGAGAAACTCAGATAGCCTCTCCTGGCTAATATGACTCATATTTGCTCACTCCTTGCTAATATGACTCATGCTAAAAAGGGCCATTAATAATACTCCCTGCAAAGCATATTTAAAGGTGACTACATTTTAGATTACATATGCACACATGTATAGCAATCCCTAAGGGCTTTTAAAGATGGAGAGAGAAAATATTTTCACTTGAAAATGGCAGAGGAGGCTCTGTTCCAACATTTGAAAAGTAAATCATACTTAAAACTAGGGCCAGACTTGGAAAATTTCTACAAAGAATAATAGTTTCTTGGGAGGGGGCGTGTATCACACTAAGGGGAAAAAAAAACACTGTAGAATTCCATATGGGGTATCTTTGTGTTTCTTCCCCTAAGTTTTTAAGGCTTAAAAGTTGAAGAAAGGCTCCTATTACATTTGAGGTGCATTTGGACCCCTTTCTGACTGTTAAGAGTTGAACCAGTGGAAACTGTCCAGATTAAACAGGACCATGCACAGCACTGGCCATGCACATCAAAGGCATTAGGTATTATTGGCTGGATTAGGTGGGCTGCAGTGCAAAGGACAGCTGGTTCAAGCAGCTCACCATGCCAGAGCTTTGGTCTGATCAGGTGTGTGGAGACAGTGTTATGAAATCAATGCTGCAGTGTAAAGATGAACGATACTTNGCTGTNTACTTAGGAACAAACGAAAATATGGACTGCTGGCCAACCAAACACAACTTTGGTATCTACAATCTCAGTCTTGGACATCATGGGTTGGTTTGTTCAAGGGTCCTAAGCCAGCATTTTCTAATTGCGGCTATTCTCACAGAAACCTGGTCTGTAGGTCCAGGCTTATCCATTGTGGTTTGAATGTGAAATATCCCTCATGGGTTCATGTGTTTGGACACTTGTTCCCAAGGTGGTGGCANCAAGTTGGATGGCTGTAGAATCCTGAAGGGGTGAGTGAGGCCTAGGTGGCCGAAGAGTGTCGCTGGNGCTGGACCACTGAAGGTTACAGTCAGCCTTGGTTCCAGCCTTGCCCTCTGTACTATGGTCAGCCATGATATGAACAGCACCCACCACATGCTCCTGCCATCATGAGCTGAGACCCCTGAAACTGTGAGCCAGCATCAGTCTCTCTTCCCTCAAGTTATTGCCGTGAAGCAGTTTGGTCATAGCTATGTGAAGGTGACCAATACAGGCTGCTACCACTCCAGATCCTTCAGCCAGCAGAGAGCCATTANATCAGGACCTCATAGGTAGTAGTGCTAGGTGGTCCAAAAACAAAATGCCAAAAGCCAGTCCCTCCTTTTGTGCCCTGAAGTGTTGGGCTGCCTTATGGTGTCAGCCTCTTTAAAGACCCCNTCCTAGAAACTTTCCAAGAGGTCTAGTTTTCTTCTCCCTGACTCTGTTATTACAAGTGGGTTCCTAAGACTATTTCCAGTCAAAGTGGACTTGTNTTTGTAGTTCTACCAAGATTTAGACACCAGGCTCTATATCAGTGGTTCTCAACCTGTGGGTCACAAGCCCTTTGGGTGTTGAACAACCCTTTTAAAGGGGTCTTCTAAGACCATCAGAAAACACAGATACTTACATTATGATTCACAACAGTAGAAACATTACAGTTTTGAAGTAGCAACAAAAATAAGTTTCTGGTTGGGGGTCACCACAACATGAGGAACTGTATTAAAGGGTCACAGTGTTAGGAAGGTTGAGAACCACTGCTCTCTGTGAAGAGTCTTGCATTCTCCTCAGTCCTGCAGCTGACCTACTCCACAGGGTTTTGTGGTGCTGGGATGAATCCAAGGCCTCCTGCACACTAAACACATACCCTGGCACTGAATGACATCCCAACACTATACTTGGCTCTTTTTCTCACTCTCAGCCCCCCCTTTCTCTCTGCCCCTTTTTGTCCATATGCTCACTTACGGCTTCTAGCAGCTTCTCCAGGCCACATCCTGCTCAAATGCAGCAGCCTTCCTGCCTATGTGGGTGTCGAAGGCCTTCTTTTTAAAGGCAATGACTATAAAGGAGGAGGCTTGTCTTAATCANCCTCTCATTATTCAGCAGGGATCATCAGAAAGTCTCAAGTAAAGACAGGGCCAGAGGACAAAGGTCGGGGGCTTGGCGGTGAGAGTCAAGCAGGGCAGAGGAGATGGGCACAGAAGGAAAAGATGGGAAGCCAAAGGCTTCAGGAAAGCCAATCAAGGGTTCTGTGGAGAGGACATGTGTGGCTACCTGACAACTGGTAGGTATTTTCTGTGAGCCCTTCTTGTCAAGTGCCACAAAGATCTTTTGCCCACAGATCGCACAGATACCACCTGACAGACTCCTGGTGGGCATCCCGCTGACACCGAGGAACTACCAGGGAAAGGAAACGGAATGGTGCTGGAGAGGAGAGTGCCTGCCATCGGGTGCACACAGGACAGCCACTGCAGATACTGTACTAGACAGTCCTTGGGACCTGGGGGTCTTCATTGCTTCTGAATTGAACTAGTATCTGAGATGCCTTTTCCTGTAGGGACAATGCTCAGAGGTGCCGAGCATCCCCAGTAGGGCCCATTAGTACCAATATACCCAGGGTGCATTGTGGCTGTAGCCATCCATCAAACCTCTGCANTTACTCTCCNTCCGAGTGGCGTTTATCGTCCTCGGTGGCGATTCTGCCACAGGGGCCGCTGTTGAGCTTATCCAGTCCCTGGCCCCTCCCTCCCAGTTTTCTGGAGATTCCCAGTCAATTCAAGCACTTATTTCCTTTTCAAGACTCTCACGTTGTTATCTGCGCACTCAGCCCGATCAGCCCCTGAAAGCAATACATTTAGAATTTGAACTTGGGAAATCTTCATTTTCCAGAGCCGCCGGTGAGGTTTTGATCAACAGTGGTAACGCACCAGAATCCTCACAAAGTGAAAAAGTTCCTTTTGAACATAGCATTTATCTTATGATAGTTTTAAGCTAAAAGAAAATATTCAGAGATAAGGCAGAGAGCGCCACACATGGCTTTGTCTGTTGTTATTAGGAGATCTATTTGAAGGACCCGGCTGACAAGTCTATGGAGCTAAGTCAGAAACCTGCAGGGCAGCNTGGCTAAGACNGGGGAGAGTGTGGAGGCCCCCGCCTGGAGGCAAGCTTCGTTCTCTGGATGCTTGGGGTTTCGTTTTTCAGGCCTTTGCTTAGAGAAGGTCAATCCACACTGTGGAGGCAATTTTCACTTAGTCCCCATGAAAGGCCCTCATGTCAGCCCACTTTTCCTTTTCTTCTCCCCATCTGTGTTCTAAGCATGTTCCTCCCGTTGCTTTGGGCTTCTTCACTCTCTCTCTGAAGCCTCCCACCCCTATATTGTGGCTTGTTCATCACGTGGATGACCTTCATGCTAACTTATTAAAAAATGGCACAGCTCTTTTTTATTTTTTTCCCCCCCTCTCATTCTTTTTCCCATTCTTCTCTGGACAGCTGCCAAGATTTACAGCTTGCCTGCCTTGGGGGTTTTCTTTTAGACTCTAATAAAATTGTCTTCAAGCTTAAAAAAAAAGAAAAGACCTTCATAGCTACATTTAGACGAGTGTTTCAACAAGCAGCTGGGCTTCACAGCCCACAGCAAATTCAACTATGGCAACNTTCATGAAAGTGTGTGTCTATTACCAGTGAGGCAGCACTCAGCAAGAATNCGCCTACTCTTACGCATTTGTTGATTTTATTCATTTTTTTATATCAGCGTGAACTCTGGGCTATTTATTTNATACTCCAGGTAATAACCTAATGCTGCTTCTGCAAGCAGCTGTGTACATCAGAGGCTCTTTCTTTTGCCCTCCCTGTCCCTATGGGTTTTGTTTTTAGCGCCTTCTTACATTTGGGTGCTATAGGATGCTCCTGGCTCATACTNACTATTCCTTACCCAGATCTATAATCAGCTACTTCCCTAAGAAGCCCTGAGTCCTTTTATTGTAGGATGACATGAGAAACCAGGATCTGGGCATTAGGGTGCCATTGCTTCCAGGTTCAATTAGATAAGAGAGCAAGTTAGTAACTGTACATACTAACTTGTGTATATACATATACACACATGTCTATAAATATTTTTGTATAAATTTTTCTGCATCTTTGCTAGACAATACAGGAATTTGTACTGATAGCTCCGATTCTAGCCCTTTGCTAATATGGAGTATTCTGGCCATTTCTNCTCACTTGTTTGTAATTTCTCATTCTGGCAAGGAGAAATTCAGATTCCAGTATCAGCTGTCCATTTATTTAATGGTTTCCTTCCAGATTGTGCATATAAAAAGATCAGATTCATTAATCCATAGCTCTGGGGATGATGACCACATATTAGTGGGAGTATAGTGTTGTATAATCTCACTTTGCTTTTAGACCTATACTCTCCACTCTGTTTAAAGTCAGCATAAGACCCTCACCCCACCCAACACAGACACACAGACAGACAGACACACACTTACACAGACACACACACTTACACACACACACACACACACACACACACACACACACACACCATCTTCAGTAAGGTGATTTCACACATTTGCAATACAGTGTGATTCCTTCTGTTATACTATTTTTTATCCAGGGACTCTCTAACCCCATAAATAGTTTTTTAAATTTTGCGTGCATGAAGATACATCCCTTCTGCGATGTGGTTCAGTGGATTTTTGAAAATTCAACGTCATGTATCCATCAGTCTAGTATCAAAAAACAATTCCACTACTATAAAAGTCTTCCCATGCTCCATCCTGCCAACCGTCTCAGTCTCTAACCCCCTGGCAAGCACTGATCTGCTTAGCATCTCTATAGTGGTGCCTTTTCCAAGATGTCAAACTAGTGGAATCAGATCCTGTATAGCCTTTTTGGACTGGCTCCTCTCACTCAGAAAAATGCATTTAAGGCCCATCCATTTGTGGATGGTTTAAGAGCTTACTCCTTTTTCTTAGGAGGTTTTAAAACAAAGCAGATGCTTTGGCTCCACGCCCAGTGATTCTGATTTAATTGATCTAGTGTGGAGCTCAGATACTGGCATGGGAATAGAGTTTTGTCCTCCCTCACTTCCACCTCAGTCTCAAACACATATACAAGGGTGAGCCTTTGTGTGTACACAAAAGCACCCATATGTATACACCAACTTACTGGTGACTATAAAATTTTTTAAAATAGATTTTGGAGCTGGAATGAATATGACAAAGGACAATAGCATGTAGGACTGTGGGGTGGGATCAGCTGAGACGTCCAGAGAGTTAGCGCTTCATGACCATGNTGTCCCACCACTGAAGCTCTTCTTCCTGGTCCATGGGGGACAGAACACATACAATTGTTCTCTTCCTCTCGTGTTCATAAACAGGCACGAGAGGCATCAATGATCATCTTAGAGACAGGATGTCTGGGTTTTGTTGGAGCTGGGGGTGAGAATGCTGTGTTGGTGGTATTCCAACATTTCACCTCAGAAGCTGGGTTGCAGGCTCTGGAAAGAGGGGACAATCGAGCCAGGGCAGATTGAGGACAAGAGGTGCAAAGGAAGTCAAGTGCATGTTCCTTTAAGTTCTGCTCCACAAAGGGGGAAGAAAGGCCCAGAACCTCACACTCAGCCACTTACACACATTCCCCACTTCAGACTGGCTGTGGACAAGACCCAGGAAGAGCAGGATGGAAACTCAGAGGGACATGGAACCCTCAGTTTGGGAGTGTTCAGAGATGCACACGTGCCAGACACAGGTGAATGTTCCCAGTACCTGGATCTGGAACCCACCTAGCCAGGAGCTATGTCCATTCTGAATTTTAATTTTAAGAACATCAAAAAAAATTAACACAACTATTTGAGATTTAAAAAAAATCCAGCCACAAATGCACAGTCTGAACACATTTTTCACTTTTTTCATGTTTCTGCCTCTTTAAATGTTGCTTAAGGGTGACTAATCTTTATGGCAAGGTTAGCCCCAGTTACTGCTGATTCAAAAATGGTTTATGTAGCATCAAATATGATTATTTTCTTACATGGCTAAGAAGTCAACTCAGGCCTTCATATGTTAGTCAAGTGCTCTACTACTGAGCTATATCCTAGCCCCTTAAATGTTATTTTTATTTTATTGTATGTTGCTTCCATCAGAAATAAGTGGTTTTTGTTATGGCTCATCTTTGATTAATTCCTTAAATGTTGGCAATTGGAATATGCTAGGCATGATAATTTGAATAAGTAACATATTTTACTTNAGAAAATAACATATTTCCCAATACTTCTATATAAAGAGTATATTTTCTCTACATTTAAAAATTTATTTATTGGTGTATGTGGTGTTGGGCTGGATGGGCACATGCCATGTGGCTCATGTATGAAGGTTAGAAGACAGTTTGCAGGAGTCAGTTCTCTCTTTCCACCATGTGGATTCCAGATATTGAACTCACATCATTAGCCTTAGCAGCAAGTGCCTTCATCCACTGAGTCATCTTGCTGACCCCAGGAATGTGTTTTCTAATGAACTAACAATGAATAGTTTTTTGATAGAATGAGACTCCAGGGAATTAATGAGCCTGGAGAACCATGACAATACCAAAAGAAATGACGCAGATATATAAGAAGGGGATGCTTCTTCCTCCATCTTAAATGGTTTCAAACAAAGAAAACAACACTTACCCCATAGTAGATGCCATGTAGTCTGAGCAGATCTCAGCGAAGTCTCGCCCCATTTTTCTATAGTAAGAGCCATAGAACAAAGTTCCAATCNCAAAATCCAGGGAATCTCTAGATTTGATTTTGNGGGGAAAAATATGGAAGCAAGAAAGAACGTGGTATTTGGGTCAGGTAGGGAAGGGCTGGACCTTGGGGAATACTATTGCCATATTATTTAACAGAGCTTTGTGGCTATACATTTGTTCAGTAGCTTCTTTTTGTTTTACCTTTTTAAATCTAAAGACAGTAAAGTTCTCTTTCTCAAATTATATCATTTAGTGCCAGTGGACAAAGGAATCCTTGATGAGTCCCCTTTGTCCTTGGGTGATAAGCCCCAAACCCACCATGGATGNATGAACTCTTGGATAGTACTGAGCCCTACGTATGATGTGTTTTTTCCTATGCATTCATACACATGTATCTGTTATAAGTTTAACTTACAAATTAAGCACAGTAAGAAGTTTAAAAAAAACATGAACAATGAAACAACATGGTGTAGTAAACATGGTCTGTACTTTGAGAATGAAGTTTACGAAAATTTGGGTTACTTGAAAACGAGTACTGTGATTCAGTGATAGCTGATCTAATAGCTGAGTTGGCTACTAAGTGGCTAGTATGGGAGTAGCATATCCATGGGTGGACAGACACTGNACAAAGGGTGATTCATGTTTCAGGTGAGATGGAGCAGAGTCGTGAAGGACTTCATAGGCTGCTGAGCTGAGAGTGGCGTGAACGTCAATGTCATTATTTATTTACAGAATTTTCCATCTAATGTAGTGAATCTTTGTAGATTATGAGTAACTGAAGCCACAGAGAGTGAAACTACAGGTGAAGAGGGACTGCCCAAGTCATGAAATGCTTCTTTGTAATGCAGTGCTTAGACAAGCCTGTTGTAACCAGTTTCAAGGTCTGGCTGGACATAGAAAGGCCTGGAGAGCTTAGAAAAACCATCTCCAGATGACACTGTATCCCAGTTACATCAGAATCCCAGGATGGGATCACAGGTCTTGGGATGAGAGCTGTGTAGCTATAATTTTTGAAGGTCCCTTGACCCCAAGGGATTCTAAGGGCAGCTAACGTTAGTAACCGTTATGGAAAGAGTTCCTAACCTAAACACAGATTAGAACCACCTGGGGGAGAATTCTGATGTCCTGATGCACAGGGCCTCCCTCGAATGCTCCTGAGTCCATGTGCNCTGGAGTCAGGAAAGAAGCCTCNCTGGGGCGCCTGTCAGGTACATCAAAGGCCATACATCTCTGCCATAGACTTTGGGCTCTGTGGAGTGTTTGCAAATATTCTGAATTGCCTGAAAAAGTGTCTGGAATAGATATCATTCCTTCTTTGACTGTGAAAGCATGGAGTCTAGAGGGACAGTAGTCAAGAATGAAGCTCGATCTTTAGGCCCTTTCTTTCTATGCTGTAGCAGCCACAGAGCAACAGAAGACGCTTGATTCTTCAAGTTGAGTTACATTTCAAATTCACTAGGATTCTCTGGGATAGTCCCCTCCCTTATTTTAAAGGAAAGATCTTAAACAAACAAGCCATATAGTTAGCCCTAATCTTGATTCATGAATCTTAATCCTTGCACATTTGGTATGTTTTAACTGTAAAACACTCTCCAATGCCAGCAGTGGCCGGCCGGCCTTCACTGATTTGGGGAAGGGAGTGAGGTGGAGAGAATTGCTGTGTGGGTTACTTGTGGGAACCATNATCTGATTCTTTTTTAGTCTTTATTTATTCATTTGAGATAATGGCTCATTCTGCCGCCCAAGCTGACCTAGATCTCACTTTTTCCTTTTGTCGTCTTAAAATCTGTTGTTGAGAATTTCATACATGAGCACTGTTTTTTTTATATATATAATTTCCACTCCACATTCTCCCCTCTGTTGATTCCTCCTCTGTCTTTCCCCACTCTCTTTCAAATTCATGATCTCTTCTACTTTAATTATTATTGTTTCACACACACACACACACACACACACACAACCAAGTTCATTTAGTGTCTCTCATACATACTTAGGGTGGACCATTTGGGATTTGATAACCTCTCAGGGGCCGGTCCCTGGAGAGGACTGATTCTGTCATTAGCCGTTGATTTCCTGTAGTTCTTCATCTAGGAGTGAAACCTTATGAGACTTTCTCCATNCACACTGGCCTGCCAACTGGTGTCATCATGTAGGTTATGTTTAGGGGACATTGTTGAGATTTCAGGGGTGCAGCTCCCTGTCATGTATAGAAGACACTATCCCACATCAGACCTCTGCTTTTTGCAATCTTTGTGCTCTCTCTTCTAAGATGTTCCTGAGCTTTGGTATAGCTGTTGTATTGTGGATACGTGAGAGCTGGGCATCCTACAGTCAGGTGTTTTCTGCATTTTGACCAGTTATGAATTTCTGTCATTGTCTCCATCTGCTGCAAAATAATTAAAAAAAAAAACTTCTTTGGTGAGGGTGAGAGCTACACTTAACAGTCAAGACTAGCGCATGTGCTGTGTGACTAGAGCTAGGCCTGGCTTAGAACTCTCAATCCTCCTGCCTCAGGTTCCCAAGTGCTGGGATTACAGGTACTCATTAGCATGCCCAGGTTTTCTGATCAACTTTTTGGTCATTAACTTAAGGAGGACATAATAAAAACTTCTCGTGTTTAGAAAAAACAGGTGTGTGTGTGTGTGTGTGTGTGTGTGTGTGTGTGTGTGCGCGTGCGCGCGCGTGTGCAGGATTCACCCATGTATTTATAAGGATTAGGACAATGGGGAAAATAAACTCTGTCTTCCTTCTACATAAAGAACAGCATGTGTGTATCATCTAGTTGATTAAAAGTACAGTAACTAACTCATTGCTTCATATAGAAGAATCTTACTAACGTGTTCACTACCATTAGTAGTGAAAAGCTAGTCCCCTCTGAATCTGAAGGGCTAAGTTCCTGGTATGCCTTCTTATAGGAAAGTTCATGGATAAAGGTCTGAAAATCCTAAGCAGTAATATTTTTGGAACAACTAGAGTCCCAAATGTTTCATGAAAACCCTTTCAAATATTTCTACACTCACAAAAATGAAGCATTATAGATGTGTGCTAAAAGAAAAGAAGCCATCTGTGTCCTTCTATGTCTGAGCTAGAGTATTGCGTTGGCTCAGTTACTTTCTCTGCTAGCAGCATTAGGAGCTCTCTCTGCAAGTCCCATGAAATGCTTATAAAATTTGATCGCTGCACTGCCAAAGGAAGTGCCTATGGCAACACAGGGCTGATTGTTCACCCACTTACCTTCTATGTTTATGACTCAAGAGGTGCCAGTCTATGCTTTTTAATTTTTGTTATGGTCCCAGAGACTTGGAGTGACTTCACTGTGAGGGATATTCTGGGGAATTTTTATTTGAGCTGTTTTCCATAGCTGTGTGATTCTTCCTAAATCTCCATCCCACAGCACAGCCGTAGTCCATGGCCCCATTAATTCCTGAGCTACCTTCTTACTGGAGAAGCGGTTCTGACCACAGAACGTGACTACCTACCCCAGCTTATTTTCTCACAAGGCTCTACTCTTCTAGTATCCTTTTGGTTTTGTTTCAGTTTTTAAATACCCACTCTCTCCCACTGGAGATCAGTGATGTTGAATGAAAATACAGCCATGAACACACAGTCAGGGACGGCATACTGACACTTCTGTCAGTGATGAGCCTCATATATAATGATGGTCTCATGATATTTTATCATAGTTTGTATAAAAACACTTTGTGAGAGTTACACAACGATGAAACTGCCTAACACAATTCTCAGAACACATCATCCTCCTTAAGCCACCTAAGCCTGCAATTTAAAATTTTCTAGCAGCCACATTCAAAAGTAAACAGGAAAAGGTGACATTTATCTCACCAA
>LZPO01075961.1:212567-223869 GCA_001675575.1 Neotoma lepida | reverse complement strand
CCCAACAATACAGAGTCTTGCCATATAGCTCAGGCTCACTTAGAATTCACTATGTAGCTCAGGCTGGCCTAAACCCATAGTCTTCCTCAAGAGCAGTGAATTCAAATATATCATCATGTTTATTTAAATATNTCTCANTGTATACTTTTCCTTTTCCAAGCTAAAAAGAAAACTTACTATTTTATCTTTAAATACTATTGTATTTAACAGGAGAAAACCAAACACACAAATGGAGAAATGATCATGAAAATGTTTCCCTCAGGCCCATGATTTTTTTCTCCAACAGGGTAAAACTTAGCCATTGTCTCATGACCACTGCACACTGCACTCTTTCTCCTTCTCTTGCTGCAGTGGTACCTTGGTGAGGATTTGCACTCCACTCCCAGATAGAGAGAGCAAGAGCATGTAAGCTCCCGTGANAGATCTGCGACGACGCCATGGAGAGTCATCAAGAGGATGACAGCCAGCCTGCGATATTACGACCCCACTTGCCAGATGCGCTTCCCTGGATGCCTGATATGTTAGATGTGGTCAGGTCTGACCATAAACTTCCAGTCCTTGCCCTGTTTTAATGTGTATGTGACAATGGGAGAATAAAACAAAACGCTGAGCTAAAAATAAACATGTAAATAATGCTCTAGAGATTTTTTTTAAAGCAGTTTCACTTCCTTTCCCCTTGCCTCTGTCAGTTAAAGTCTGCAGTTATGAACTGTACAGGAGGCAAATCTGAGTCGCCATCACACAGGNTATGTGAATTCCCAGTGTGATAGCCAGTCTCTAGATGGTGCAAAGGTAAACAAGGATTAAAGGATGACTGGAAACCTGTAGACACTTCAGGACAAAAGGAAATTGAATATACTTTTTAGTGTTTACAAGAAAGGGATGAAGCCAGGCATGGTATCAGTCTGTGAAATATTTTTAAGATCACTTACCCACTTAAACATTTGGTTTTATCATCTATAATACTAGGGAAGATAAAATGTTAATTCCAGCTTTGGGAGAGGCTAAGGCAGAAAGATTGTGAGTTCTAGGCGTATATCTAGCATATATTGTGAATTCTTGTCTCGAAATAAAACAAGAACAACAACAGACAAACAAAAACCAAGAGCAACCAAATAGAAACTTCAACCCAAATTAAAAATGAAATAAAAGGGACCGTGAGGAAGGAGTAAGTAGAATACCGAAGTGTTTGCCCTGAAAGCGGTTTCCGGGTAGCTCTGAAGAGGATGTAGCTAGTAAGAATGGAGAACATTCTCCACACAGACAGAAACCGCCACCAGTAGAGCTTTATGGTGAAGTACAAAGGGACAAGCCACGTCTACAGCAAGGTCACCAGCTATCAGAGAAATAAACAGANAGTCTCCTTCAGTAACAGGGTCTCCAAATGGCACCAGTAGAGCTTTATTGTGAAGTACAAAGGGACAGGCCAGTCTGCAGCAAGGTCACNAGCTATCAGAGAAATAAACAGAAAGACTCCTTCAGTAACAGGGTCTCCAAATGGCACCTCAATTTGCTGTATGATGCTGGCAATCTCTGAGTGAGACCTTGGCCCCAGGACCTCCATCACTCACTAAGTGATTCAGACTCTTTCTGGTGGAAAGCACCCTTGCCATCATGTCTATTCCATAACATTGGTTCACCCACCAGCTGTGAGTTAATTCTACAGATAAGTCACGGAGAATTGGTACATTTGAGATTGGTCCATGAGAGGTCACATGAGAATGCTCCAGAATGCCCGTGCCTTGCTGTCCCTTTTGCCTGACTACTTCAAATATAAGCTGTGTAGGGCTTCAACAGTGAAGGGCTTTTGGACAGGCAAGCATCAAAATAGTTGTAAAACTGGGCACAGCAATGTCTGCAGCCTCCATGTCCTGCAGGGTGACATAAAGTTAAAATACAACCTAGAGAAGAAGGCACTCTGAAAACCACAGTCTTACACAGAGCCTGGGGTCTGCGGTTATCAACACATGCCCATGTGAAAGGGCACAGTGCTGTCAAAGGAGGAAGCGGTGGTTAGTGACTCAGAGCAGCTTCCAGGACGTCTGCCTGGATAACAGTGTGTTCTGCAGCTCAGCTCTTACCTCTACTAGGTCCTGTTTTCCTTCTCTCTCTTCTTCAGTTATTGGCNCCCTTTCCAGAAAGCATGATGTATAGACCTCACTCATTTATAGTGCTCTGTGTCTGTACCACTGACCGGAGTCCAAGTGGCCTCCAGAGGGTAAATTCAATCTGGCTGGGCCCAACTCCACATGACAGGGATGAGGACAGACTAAGCTGATGGGCTGAGGTCGCTGGTTGCTAGGGTTATCTTGGCAACAGCTGTACTTTCAGAGCAGGCCTATCAGCTAGCCACTTCTCTTGTAAAAAGCAGACTTGGACAGTAAGGCCTTCGTTCTTTTGCATTTTACAGCATCGGTACCTCTTAGCTGCTCAGAAATGTCACAAAGGATGGACAATGAGGCTTCATCTCCAAGTGGGAACAGTTACATTTTAGGGTTACCTTGTAGAGCCCTGTGGAAGATTCTGGTCTTGGATCCTGACAGCACTAAAGAGCCCCCTGCCTGTTCATTACACTTCCAGCAAGGTGGGAAGGCTGGTAGGATATATCACAGATTTATTATCCCAAGCACAAAAGAAGAGCTCAGGGGAAAGCGGCTGTCTGCGTTTGTGGTTCCTTTAAACAAGGTCTCAGTTGTGATGGTCTGAGGTTGATAAACAAAACCAAATTGCAGGACAAGACTTCAAGATGTGGGAGAGAAAGCAAATAATAAGGAATCTCCCTGGCTTTTGATTCTCCTTTTTNATTCCCTCCAGCTTCAGGAACAAAATTGCTCCAAATCATTTTTCAGGAAATGCTAAGGTTGTATTCTTTCACGTGCACTTGAAAAAAAAAGTGCCTGCCGGGCAAAAAAATATCTGGAGAGTTTTGGTGAGAATATTCAGCTATCGATGCCTTTCAGAGAATACTTCAGGAGAGAGGAGATGTTCTTTATTCTTGCCTAATTAGTCAGATACTTGCATTTTCTACTCTGTTTGTGGGTATGGTCAATGTGTGTGTGCATGTGTGTGTGTGTGTGTGTGTGTGTGTGTGTGTGTAGGAGAAAATAGGCCTTACTTTAGGAAATAGAACAGTTTTAATAAGGGCCTGAGATCACTTGCTAGATAACCAAGATTAAAGATACACAGATATTAGACTCACCATTGGTGACATGCAGAATTCTGATATTAACAATAAAAATGATCAGCCTAAAAAATTTCATCTATACTTTTGATCATTTTTTATGTAACATGAATTACACATTTTCTGGCTTTTAAGGTCTATTACTTCTGATATTAAAGGAGATGGGTGTCTTTCACAATCCCATTCACATTCTTCATCCTTCTAAGAATATATTCATCATTTACATTTCCCCTATAAAAATAAAATTTATGAACTCTGGTGGAACTCCACTGCTCTGGTATAATCTCCACCAGCCAGCAAGCAGGTGAGACATCTGTCTCCAGGNTGCACTACCACCACCACCGCTGCCACCCACTGGACTTTGTCCCTTCAAGACCCACTCTGCCACCCAACCCCACACATCTGAACATCCTCTCCATGTCCAGCCCTCCCCTGAAATCCCAGCAGACTACATAGGCACAGGCACAACATACTCCAGTTGAAAGAACAGATTACATAGACACAGGCATGACCCACACCAGTTGGAAGAACAGATGAGTAAATACCAATGTAAGAATGCATTCAACAACAGAAAGGGCAATATGGCACCACCAGAGCCCAGTGATCCTAGACTGAACATTCCAGTGCAGCTGAGACACAAGAAAATGACCTTAAAAATAACTTTACGAAGATGATAGAGGCCCTTAAAGAGGAAATGAAAAATTCCCTTAAAGAAATTGAGGAAAAGGTGAACAAAAAATTGGAAGAAATCAATAAATCTCTTAAAGAAAGCCAAGAGAGCCAAGAAAAAAACAATCAAACAGGTAAAGGAGATGGTTCAAGACTTGAAAATTGAAATAGAAATAATAAAAAAAAACCACACACACGGAGGGAATTCTGGAAATGGAAAATTTGGGGGAAGAGAATAGGAACTACAGATGCAAGCATCACCAACAGAATACAAGAGATGGAAGAGAGAATCTCAGGCATTAAAGATTTGATAGAGGAAAGAGATTAATTAGTCAAAGAAAATGCCAAACCCAATAAATTCCTAACACAAAACATCCAGGAAATCTGGGACATCATGAAAAGATCAAACCTAAGAATAATAGGGATAGAAGAAGGAGAAGAATTCCAGCTCAAAGGCACAGAAAACATACTCAACAAAATCATAGAAGAAAACTTTCCCAATCTAAAGAAGGACATACCTATAAGGTACAAGAAACTTATAGAACACCAAATAGGCCGGACCAAAAAGAAAAAAAAATTCCCTTCGACATATAATAGTCAAAATACTAAACATACAAAATAAAGACTATTAAGAGCTGTAAAGGAAAAAAGGCCAAGTAACATATAAAGGCAGTCCTACCAGAATTACACCTGACTTCTCAATGGAGACTCTAAAAGCCAGAAAGTCCTGGACAGACATTCTGCAGAAAATAAGGGACCTGGATGCCAGCCCAAGCTACTATACCCAGCAAAATTTTCAATCACGATAGATGGAGAAAACAAGATATTTCAAGACAAAGCCAGATTTAAACAATACCTATCCACAAATCCAGCCCTACAGAAAGTACTAGAAGGAAAACATCAACCCAAGGAAGTTAGCTACATCCACAAAAACACAGACAATAGATAATTTCACACCAACAAATCCTATAGAAGGAAAACATACACACTACCACCACCACCACCATCCAAACTAAAAAACAAACAAAAACAAAAACAAAAAACAAAAACAAAAAAACAACCCCCCCCAAAAAAACCAGGAATTAACAATCACTGCTCATTAACATCTCTTAATATCAAAGGACTCAATTCACCAATAAAAAGACACAGGCTAACAGAATGGATATGAATACAGGATCCATCCTGCTGTATACAAGAAACTATATACCTCAACTTCAAAGACAGATATTACCTTAGAGTAAAGGGTTAGGAAAAGACTTTCCAGTCAAATGGACCTAAGAAGAAAGCNGGTATAGCTATTCTAATGTCTAACAAAATAGGCTTCAAATTAAAATTAATCAAAAGAGATGGAGAAGGGTATTTCCTATTTATTGAAGGAAAAATCCGTCAAGATGAAGTCTCAATTCTGAACATCTATGCCTCAAATACCACATTTGTAAAAGAAACATTACTAAAGCTTAAATCACACATCAAACCCCATATATTAATAGGGGGAGACTTCAACACCCCACTTTCATCAAGGGACAGGTCTGCCAGACAGAAATGTAATAGAGAAACAAGGAAACTAGAAGATGTTATGACTCAAATGGACTTAATAGATATCTATAGAACATTTCACTCAAACACAAAAGAATATACCTTCTTCTCAGTACCTCATGGAACCTTCTTTAAAATTGACCACATACTTGGTCATAAAGCAAATCTCAACAGACACAAAAAAATTATAATAACCCCCTGTATCTTATTGGATCATCATGGGTTAAAGTTAGAATTCAACAATAACACAAACTACCAAAAGCCTACAAAGTTATGGAAATTGAACAACTCCCAACTGAATCACCACTGGGTCAAGGAAGAAATAAAGAAAGAAATGAAAGACTTCCTGGAATTCAACGAAAATGAATGCACAACATACCCAAGCTTATGGGCCACTATGAAAGCAGTGCTAAGAGGAAAGTTCACAGCACTAAGTGCCTACATAAGAATTTGGAGAAATCTCACACTAGTGACTTAACAGCACACCTAAAAGCTCTAGAACAAAAAGATGCAAACTTACCCAGGAGGAGTAGATGGTAGGAAATAATAAAACTCATGGCTGAAATCAATAAAATAGAAACAAAGAGAATACAAAGAATCAGTGAAACAGAGAGGTGGTTCTTTGAGAAAATAGACAAACCCTTATCCAAACTAACCAAAAGGCAGAATATCCAAAATTAACAAAATCAGAAACAAAAAGGGGACCATAGCAACAGACACTGAGGAAATCCAGAGAACTATTAGGTCATATTTCAAAAATCTGTACTCCACAAAACTGGAAAATCTAAAAGAAATGGACAATTTTCTGATAAGTACCTCATACCAAAATTAAATCAAGACCAAATAAACAATTTAAATAGACCTATAACCCCTAAGGAAATAGAAACAGTCATCAAAAGTCTCCCAACCAAACAAACCTCAGGGCTGATGGTTTCAGCGCAGAATTCTATCAGAATTTCAAAGAAGAGCTAATACCAATACTCCTGAAATTGTTCCACACAATAGAAACAGAAAGAACATTGCCAAATTCTTTTTATGAAGTCACAGTTACCCTGATACACAAACCATACAGAGATGCAGCAAAGAAAGAGAATTACAGACCAATCTCCCTCATAAACATTGATGCAAAAATACTTAATAAAATACTGGCAAATAGAATCCAAGAATACATCAAAAAAATCATCCACCATGATCAAGATGCATGATCCCAGAGATGCAGGGATGGTTCAACATACCAAAATCTGTCAATGTAATCCACCATATAAACAAACTGAAAGAAAAAAACCCACATGATCATCTCATTAGATGCTGAAAAAGCCTTTGACAAAATCCAACACCCCTTCATAATAAAGGAACATACCTAAATATAATAAAAGCAATATACAGCAAGCCAATAGCCAACATCAAATTAAATGGAGAGAAGCTCAAAGCGATTCCACTAAAATCAGGAACAAGACAAGGCTGTCCACTTTCTCCATATCTAGTCAATATAGTACTTGTAGTTCTAGCTAGAGCAATAGGCAACAAAAGGAGATCAAGGGGATACAAATTGGAAAGGAAGAAGTCAAACTTTCACTATCTGGAGATGATATAATACTATACATAAGTGACCCCAAAAATTCCAGCAGGGAACCTTCAGTTACATGGCTGGATACAAGATTAACTAAAAAAAAAAATCAGTAGCCCTCCTATATACAAATGGTAAATGGACTGAGAAAGAAAACAGAGAAACAGCACCCTTTACAAATAGCCACAAATAATACAAAATATCTTGGAGGTAACTCTAACCAAACAAGTGAAAGAACTGTATGACAAAAACTTTAAGTATTTGAAGAAAGAAATTGGAGAAGATATCAAAAAATGGAAAGATTTCACATGCTCATGGATCAGTGGGATTAACATAGTAAAAATGGCAATCTTACCAAAAGCAATCTACAGATTCAATGTAATCCCCATCAAAATCCAACACAATTCTTCACAGACCTCTAAAGAACAATACTCAACTTCATATGGTAAAGCAAAAAACCCAGGATAGCTAAAACAATCCTGTATAATAAGCTTCTGGAGGTATCACCATCCCTGACTTCAAGCTCTACTATAGAACTATAGTCATAAAAGCAGCATGATATTGGCATAAAAACAGACAGGTGGATCAATGGAATCAAATCAAAGACCCTGATATAAGTCCACACACCTGTGAACACCTGATTTTTGACAAAGAAGACAAAATGATACAAAGGAAAAAAGAAAACATCTTCAACAAATGGTGCTGGCATAACTGGATGTCAACATGTAGAAGATTGCAAGTAGATCCATATCTACCACCTTGCACAAAACTCAAGTCCAAGTGGATCAAAGACCTCAACATAAATTGAGTTATGCTGAACCTAACAGAAGAGAAAGTGGGAAGTAGTCCTAAATGCATCGGCACAGGAGACCACTTCCTAAATACAAAACCAGTAGCACAGACACTGAACTCGACAATAAATAAATGAGACCTCTTGAAACTGAAAAACTTCTGTAAGGCAAAGGATACTGTCAATAACACAAAATGGCAGCCTACAGAATGGGAAAGGATCTTCACCAACCCCACATCTGATAGATCTCCAAAATATAGAAAGAACTCAAGAAACTAGATATCAAAATACCAAATAATCCAATTAAAAAATGGGGAACAGATTTAAACAGAGAGTTCTCAACAGAAGAATCTCAAATTGCCATGATACACTTAAAGAATTGTTCAATATCCTTAGCTATCAGGGAAATGCAAATCAAAACGACTCTGAGATACCACCTTCTACCGAATGGCTAAGATAAAAAACGCTAATGACAGCTTATTTTGGAGAGGATGTAGAGCAAAGGGAATACTCCTCCACTGCTGGTGGAAGTGTAAACTTGTACAGCCATTCTGGAAATCAGTATGGCAATTTCTCAGAAAATTGGGAGTTTCCCTGGCAACCTACCTCAAGACCCAGCTATACCAATCTTGGGCATATACCCAAAGGATTCTCAATCACATCACAAGGACACTTGCTCAACTATGTTCATAGCAGCTTTATTCATAATAGCCAGAACTTGGAAACAACCTAGATGTCCCTCAACTGAAGAACGGATAAAGAAAATGTGGAACATATACACAATGGAGTATTACTCAGCAGAGAAAAACAATGACATCATGAAATTTGCAAGCAAATGGATGGAACTAGAAAAAAATCACCCTGAGTGAGGTAACCCAGACCCAGAAAGACAAACACAGTATGTACTCACTTATAAGTGGATAGTAGATGTAAAGCAAAGGGTAACCAGGCTACAATACACAGCCCAGAGATGCTAGGTAACAAGAGGAGCCCAAAGAGGCATGCATGGATTTCCTTGGAAAAGGGAAATAGATGAGATCTCCTGGGTAAACTGGAGGCTGGGGGCGGAAGGGAGGGGGTTGGGAGAAGGGAACATTAGAGACCTGATTGGTCAAGTTGGGGGTGGGACAGAAGGGGGGAGTAATGAAAGAGATGTCTTGATAGAGGGGGCTGTTTGGTGGTTAGGGAGAACCTGTTGCCAGGGAAGCTCCGGGAATCCACAAGGATGACCCTAGCTAAGACTCCTAGCAGTAGTGGAGAGGGTGCCTGAACTGACCTTCCCATATAATCAGATTGGTGATGACCTAATTGTTATCAGAGAGCCTTCATCCAGGGTGAAGCAGATGCAGAGATCCACAGCCAAGCACTATCCTGAGCTACTGGAGTCCAGTTGAAGTGAAGGAGGAGGGATTATACCAGCAAGGGGGAGGGGGAGTCAAGATCATGATGGGGAACCCCACAGAGACAGCTGACCTGAGCTAGTGGCAGCTCATGGACTCTGGACTGACAGCAGGGGAGCCTGCACGGAACCAACCTAGGCCCTCTGCACATGGGTGACAGTTGTGTAGCTTGGTCTGTTTGTGGGGCCCTTTGCGCAGTGGGATCAGGACTCATCCCTGGTGCATGAGCTTTTTGGAACCTATTCCCTATGGTCGGATGCCTCACTCAGCCTTGATGCAGGGGGAGGAGCTTGGTCCTGCCTAAACTTGATATGTCATGCTATGTTGACTCCCATGGGAGGCCTGCCTCTTTCTGAACTGAGGAGGAGTGGATGGGGGGACGGTGTAGACAGGAGGTGGGGGGAGGGAATGGGAAGAGAAAAGGGAGGGGAAACTGTGGCTGGTATGTAAAATAAATGAAGAAATTTAATGAATTTAATGAAAAAATAAAAATAATGAAATTTATAAAAAAATAAAAACCTGAATCTGTTCATTAAATTTTTTAAAACATTTATTTTATTATTTTACATGCATGAGTATTTTGCCTGTACACACGTGTGTACACCATGTCCCTTCATGGTGCCTTGGAGGTCAGAAATGGGCATTAGGTCTCCTGGGACTGGAGTTACAGATGGTCCCAAGCCACCATGTGAGTGCTGGGAACCTAACCAGGGTCCTCTGTAAGAGCAACAAGTGGGTCCTATGGACTCATGTACTCACATGCACGTCCCCCCCCACGACACACAATTAAAAATAATAAACTTGAATTAAAAAAATAAGGAACCACTTCTAAAAGACCCCAATTTTCTGTTTCTGTAACAGAAAACAAACCAGCAACAAATATCAGCATTCTGTGTATAGACATAATTCTTAAAAACAGGCTTCAGAGATCAGAAATGAAAACAGATCAAAGGTATCATCATGATGTGTGAGCATGAAATATTAGGTTTTAAACTATCTTTAAATTGTGTCTCCAGCACCATACCTTCTCCAGAGAAAGGCAAAAACTCGCATTATGAATTGAATAATTGTATGCGGAGGTGTTTCAAAATGAAGATCCTATTTCACAGCAATTTAAAAGATTCTTTATCAATTTCCAGAGCAGTCAAAACTCTTCGTTTTGAATAGTTATTGCCACATATGAAATGTAGGAATGCTGTGTCTCATAAATAAACACATGCACTAAGTGAGATTAAGGCATACACATGCAAAGAAGGATGCCTGGCATGTGGAACACATTAACAATGCCAGAGGGGTCACCATCTGGGCACGTGAGGAGAACGCACATCTGCATTACTGGCGGAGGGCAGCTCCAAGCATCTGGATCACATCACCCGTGTTCTCCCCACCCACACATCACAGCACAAGGGATTTCCTGACAAATCAGATGTTGCCCAAAGGTACCATGTTTTTTTTTTTCTTTCTTGTTGTCATGCACATGAATGAATGGCAAAAGAATCACAGATCAAATCAAGTCAAAGTTTTTCATTTGTCCAATTGGACAAAATGATGAATGGGCCAAGAGTATTAAAGGAAAGAAGTTGTGTGATGCTTGTTTTCCTTGCACTGCACGTCCCCAACTATTTACAACCATTTGTATGTGTGGATGTCATACAGGGAGGGCAGGAGGATACTCAGACGTAAGGAGAGAAATATTATGGAAATAAATGATTCCTGGAAACACTGATGTTATCAGTACTAAGGCACTTACAGAAAGTGTGGACATAAATCTGAGCAAGAAGAATGCATGGAATCCTGGCATATGATAGGCCTGAGAAAGGCAGTTGCCCACATTTCTGTCTCCCAATCAATCCAGATAGTTGATTTCATCATTTAATTCTTTAAAAAAGATCCTGCAATGGTATGTACATAACTACGTCTGTGCACATCCTGCGATGGTACGTATATAACTACGTCTGTGCACATCCTGCAATGGTATGTATATAACTATGTCTGTGCAGATCCTGCAATGGTACATCTGTAACTACGTCTGTGCAGATCCTGCGATGGTACGTATATAACTATGTCTGTGCAGATCCTGCGATGGTACGTACATAACTACGTCTGTGCAGATCCTGTGATGGTACATATATAACTACGTCTGTGCAGATCCTGCGATG
>LZPO01075961.1:180288-200550 GCA_001675575.1 Neotoma lepida | reverse complement strand
GCATCACAGTGCAGAGCCTATATCCTTGCAGTTGAACTGCCGAGCCCAGACATTCCCAGAACAGAATCCACTAAAGACTGCCTCCAGTTACTTAAAATCTTCAAAGCAATCAGTAGAAAAACAACCTTACAACAGCTTATTTCCTAGGCCAGGAATGTTAGAAGATACTGTTCAAAAACTGAAATTCCTGAAGACAGCAGAGAAGAGAAGGCAAATAGAACACCTGTTATAGAGATCTAGTATTGCCNCCACATTCTTCTCTACACTTTCTTTAAGTGGTGCAGGCAATTCTGGCATGATTCAGGCTAAGATTTCCAACTCAAATGGACTCTATAGGAATATGTGCTTCTGTGAGAGGCACGGGGNGTTCCCTTAGAAGAGAGAGCGANGNTCAGNATGACTCTGCTCAGTTTCTTAGATAGGCTTGGGCAACATTTTCCTGGATGATGCCAGGGAACAAGAGGTGGCTGCTGCAATGCTTGATACTGACATCCATCCCATGGCTTCTACAGATGGGACATGGATGGAGGTCACAGCAGCTGGCTCAGGTGCCAAGTTCTAGGAATGTAGAAACTCTGAAGGAATGGCAGTGCCTATGTGTGGTGGCTTGAGTAAGAACGCCCCCTGTAGGCTCACGTTAGGATGTTTGGTTCCCGGTTGGTGGACCATTTAGGAAGCATTAGGAGATGTGACCTTGCGGAGTAGGTGTGGCTTTGCTAGAGGAGGTGTGTCACTGGGGATGAGCTCTGGGTTTCCAAAAGCCCACACCAGGCCCAATCTATCATTCTCTGCCTGCAACAAGCGGATTAGAAGGGAGCTCTTAGCTACTGCTCCAGTGCCTGCCTGCTAGCCACCACCAGGCTTCCTGCCGTGATGGTCGTGGACTCACCTTCTGAAACTGTAAGCAAGCTCCAAAATTGAATGCTTTCCTTTATTAGCTGCCTTGGTCATGGTGTTTCTCTACAGAAACAATACTGTTCACAGTAACTAAAACACCAGATTTCCTTTCTTTGATAAATCTCTCTCTGCAGGTTTCTGTTTTGGAGGAGAAAACACTGAATGGGTTTAGAGCCCAGAGGTGTCCATCCAGCACCACCTACCACCAAACATCGAGGTCCTAGTTCTCTGGGTAATGATCCCGAATGCGTCACTAACCTGGGGTCTGTCTCAGTTTTCTTCCCATTAGACACTGGAATCTTATACTAATTGCTTGTGTCCACTTCATTGGAATAACGTGAGCCTACATGAGATATTCTGTGAGAGGTTTATAGGAAGGAGCTTAGTCCAAGAGCCAATTAGCTCAGCAGAAGTAGTATCTAGAGGACTCTCTTCCTTTTGCTGTTGGAGATCTTCAGGTTAATGGTGCTTGATGTTAAAATTAGATTCAAATAAGGAACTGGGTATTCAATAGGGAACAATCTATTTGCCTTTTATGAGTAATAGAGCCCTGACATAACTGCCTGCAACCATCCACTGGATTCTGTCACTTTTTAAATGGAGGGTGATAAATTATTCTTCTGANGCCTAGGCAAGTTGAGGGTGTAGAATTGTACTTCAGACATTTTCTGTTATCTAGCGGTGATGATTCCCTTAGGTAATAGAATACTGACACTATTATTTCCTAACAAAAGGTGATGGTGATTAAATGACAATAACATTCTTAGAGACACTTTGTAAGAAGTTGTTTGTTACANTTCTCAATAGTACAACCTCCCCCACCCCACCAGGCTGGTACCTTCTTTGGAGGCCATGTTTTCCGAGATACTATTCGGTAAGCCTATCCAAGGTCCTAAGAGTCTGGAAATGATATTGACACTGAAATTCGTCTAGAAGGACGAGCATATCAAGAGTCAAGAATGTGGGTGGACCCCCAGACTCTGAAATCCAGGGTACAGCCTCATCGGCCATCTAAAAACACGGAGGGTGGATCCCCCCCACTCCCAGACTCTGAAATCCATGGTACAGCCTCAGCAGCCATCTGAAAATTACTGGCTGAGGGACAGGAAGACAGGTGAGGGAACAGCAATCCAGAAGTCGACCCAAATGCCTATGATAAATGAACCACTTTGCATCAGTTTGGAAAAAGAAGAGATTGTTTAATAAATGGTTCTGGNACAACTGTCAAGGTTTGGGAAATCCATACTCATTTTGTATTTCAAAATAAATCCCATATGGATCAAATATTTATATGTAAGGATGAAACTTTCAAAAACATTAGAAGAAAATGTGGGTAAATATTTTTGTATATCATGTGGTGGATAAGACATTTAGAAGTATGACAAGGAGCCCCAAAATGATAAATAAAGCAAAACAGCTGGCAGTTTCTGAGCACATAAGAATCAAATATATTACAGTTGCCTCTGCTGAAAGACAAACTTGGAAAAAACAGCAGTCTGAGAGGCATAAAGTTGATAACTGAAATGTAAAAAGAGCTTTGTAGTATATATGTTCACACTCATTAATAATAACCATGCTTTTTTAAAAAAGAGAATCAAGTAAAAACAAGGTCTTCCAGTGAAACATGACAAGTCAAATGTATGCACTCACCTCCTCTCCTTCACACATGGCTGGGATGACATCAGAAGGACAAACTAGCATGGGTTTCCAAATATAAGGAGAAGAGGAGGGAATCCAAGCAACAGTTACTGAGTTGAAAGCAGATGGACTCNGGGAAAGTAACATGGAGACAGAACACTGAGGGAGGCTAGCACAGGAAGGCACAAAAGGCATGAGACCATGCCAACACCCTCAAGNGAAGGGGTNGACTGAAGAGTCCCAGGACTTCCGGGGCAGGAGTGCACTTGGGACTGAAGAACGGCAGGTTCAGGTTCTGCTGAGAGTCAGTTGAAGGCCCCCACACTGACACTACAGGAAGAACACAGTCCTCCCAGCTTCCAGGCCTTGCAGGCCATGCAGACATGGGTGGANNGGCAGATTTATAATAATTAGGAGCTTGGCATGTGGACCTCTGTTATGTTTTTGGCCTTGGTTTGGGGGACACAGACNTGCCCGCTTGACTGAGAATGCTGGTGACTAGACACCCCTCACATGGAAGATGAGAAGACTCCATTCTGTGGAAACAATCTAACCCAAGAAAAAGGACCTATAGCTGTGGACAGTTCACTCTGAGAAAATGTCAGCAAGTCAGCCACCAGAACTGTCTGTCCACTGTGTTCTATGCTGCAAAAGAGCACCCCAAGTCTTGGAGTGTGTGTATAGTGAACAGCCAGAGGCATACTGTTTGAGACAGAAGGTTCTGCACCCACAATGATAAGAATCCCACAAAGACACAGACAAAATAAGATAAAGTAACAGAAATAAAACTAAATGGAAGGACTAGATATAAATAGGAACTCAAATCTCTTANGAGAACAAATGTAGGGCAGAAAATAATATTAGAGAATGTGCCCAGGAGGGCTCACATCCAAATAACAGTTTCTAGCACATGGCAGAAAAACTTAACTTACACAGAAAGTTACCAAAGCCTGAAAGGTACTCTGTTGAAAAATGAAATACTTACCAAGTGGATNAAAATACCCATACATGTGTCTTTCCTTTGACAAGAAGTCTGTAGAATCTTTAAAATGATAACACAAGTTGCTGCTCCATGGCATAGTAAGAGGAAAACATACGTCAAAAATAGCTGTGCCTAATAAGAACCCATTTATGTGTATGCATTCTTATATAAAAAGACATCTGGATGACCAAGACACTCACAATTGTTACAATAAAGATCAAGAATGTCCCACAGGTGGCGCTGTACCTTGGGACAGGTGCTGTCCTTTTCTATGCGTTGTCATTAGCTGTCTTCTACATGGATAACGCTACCTAGAAAGTCATTTCCATTCTCCATCTTTGTTCCCTCTGTCTCATCAGTTACCAGGACCTCTTCTTCCTGTCTCTCTGTTTGTTTGAATCGACCTCTTANCTTTCTGGTAGCCTGCAAATCTCTCATTTGAGCTTCAGATTCTTCTAACTGCTTCATACAAACCTCTACTCACTTGCCACTCCTACTGTGAACTAACTCTGAGAGGATGTTACCCCCTGCCCCTGCTAGTCACCTATTTCAGTGTCTCCAATTTTGTGCCATAGACCCACATCCCACCTGTCTAACTGATGAAAGCAGAAACCCAGAGCTCCATTCTGGATCCTACCCTCTTGTTGACCCTACCTCTAAGTATTACCCCTTCTGACCTCTAACTGTCTTCTCATTTATTGATCCATTCATTCAGCAGCTAAGTCTTGGCTGTGCTAGGTGCTAGGTTAAGAGATGACATACAATGGCAAAGGAAGATAGACAAAAGTTTCCCATGTAACAGAGGAAATGATCCACTACAGATAAACCAGGGAGAATGACCTTTTCAAAGAGGTCACTTAAGACCATCAAAACCACAGATATTTACATTATGATTCATAACAGTAGCAAAATTGCAGTTCTGAAGTAGCAAAGAAATAATTTTATGGTTGGGGTCACCACAATATGAGGGACCGTATTAAAGGGAAGCAGCATTAGGAAAGTTGAGAAGCACTGAAATAAGCCATCAAATGTAGTAAGCACTATGGAGAAAATAAACAGAATTTGCCATAGAGAATAAGCAACAGGAGGGAGGTACTGTCACTCTAGAGCTAGGATGGCTAGGGGACATCCTGAGGACAAGACAGAGAAGGACAGGCCGAAGACTGCCCCCACTCCCTGGGATCTCTTCTGCATCAAACTTGAAGTGGGATCCCATGAAAAGCAAGCAAATCACACCACAGAAAGAGTTCCGTGGCACATTAGGAGAAAAGCATGCTTCAAAACAGTTGTATACAATACCTATGTGTAGTACACTGTACACTCAACACATTTGAAGAGATGCTGCCATCTTCAAAAAGTAACACAAAGGTGAAAGGGTAATGTTAGCCACAGTTCAAAGGATAGTCTATCATGGTGGGGAAGTGAAGGCAGCCGGGGGCTTGAAGCAGCTGGTCACATCACATTTGAAGTCAGAAACTGACAGCAAGGTGTAGCTTGTATTCTCCATTTTATACAGTCCAGGATCGCCTGCACAGGAAATGGCTCCTCTCATGATTCAGATGGGTCTTTTCATATCAATTGACATAATCAAGATAACCCCCCACAGGCCCATGTGCAGGTGATTTTAGATTCTGTCAAACTGACAACGAACTCTACTAGGTGGCAAAGCCAGAACAATGAACTCAGAAATTGCTGTTGTCCCCTGGCCACATGTGAGCATGCTGAGTTCTTGTTATGCAGTGCATTACACAGGACATTAAAAAAAAAAATCAAACAGACAAGGGCAGGTTGGGTTTCTCTAAAAATGCCAGACAGAACATGAGACAATGCTTCAGTCATGCCTGCCTCCATGTGTACTTTTGAGGCATGCAAGTTGCCACATCCTGGAGCTACATGTGGAGAGCTGTAGTTTTCATTAGGGTAGAACATTTCAGTGCTGGACACAGAGACCAGGGCTATCTTCCCTCCAGACCTCCTCTCCCCAAGAATTTCTCTTCATTCTTACCATTTCTCCCTTCTTTTCTGAGAACGCTTTATATAGTTTTTTATAGGGGGAAATTACTAAGGCAACTCCATGTAGTTAATAGAAGATTTATTTAGGGTAACTTACAGCAAGTAAAGGGGTTGGTTACAGGGTTCAGGTGAGGTGCAGTCCAGTGGTGTTCTCTGGAGAACTCTGCTTGGTCCACCATCCAGCGTCCAGGATCCAGGAACCAAGAGGGCTGGCACGGATGGATCTCTGGTCTTAAAGGCTCCCAACTCGGCCAGCTCCAGGGGGAGGTCCTAGGTAGGCCTGGCAGTTACCAGAAGCCTCAGTAGGGGTTGTGCTTCCAGGTCAAAGCTGGAACTGCTGCCCACTACAGTTTTTAATTTATGTTTTTCTTTTTTTTTTCCCATGGAAGCCAGGGCCTCACACATGCCAAACAAGTGCTCTGCAACTGAGCTATATATGCTCAGTTTGTGCTCTTCAGAGTGTAATCCCCTTCTTACAAGACAGGTTGCTGTCCTATCTGCATCAACCGAAATTCTTGAAACAAAAAGTTATGATCCCTCTTTCTGCACAAATGTTTCCTCCTTTTAAAAATCGTTTGAAATCGCTTGTGAGATTTGAGGAGTCTCACATGTAAGAAAGGCATTTTAACTGGCCCACTGGATCACAGGGCCTGTGGTTGGTGTTTGTCTAAGAAGGAGGGCTAAAAGCTGAGGTCCTAGACCATGATACTACGGTTCATTCAGTCACTGACTTATTCACTTAATAAATGTACACTGAGGACTCCGCCATTTGCCAGACTCCGTTCTGGACACAGGAAAGCCAGCAGCTAGCAAAGNCAGCCAGGAGCTGGCTCTCCCGAAACTCAAAGCAAATGCACAAGTAGACACCTTAAGGTGATGTAGGAAAAGAAAATGGGGTGAGGTTTAGGGTGGTGGGGTGTTGTCATATAGGCCCGTCAATAGCTGCTCCAGTCTTTCTTCATGTCCCCAGCTCTTGTGAAGTCTAACTGAAGCCAGCACTTAGTTCTCTAAGACCAGCTCAAATGCACACCCTCCAGGTGCGCCCCCAGTCTCCTCCACTTTTCTCCCACACCAGGAGCAGCCCCTTGTGTCTAGTCTTCCACTCTGAAGGGGTCATTTTTGTCCTTACTTTAAGGATGCAGGCTCCAGAAGAAAAGCCCACTTCTGATGGTATCCCTGTATGCAGCCTCCTACACACAGCGCCAGTGCCTGCCAGAGCAGAACTGTCCCATGAGCAAACATAAAGATAAGAGTGGATTTTCAATACTCACCAATGGGAGGCAAAGGCCTAGCCCAGCGGAACTCCAAGCCTGAGCATTGGCAACTCCCTGGGAGTAGACAAACTAATTAATAACCAGGCCCCAACACACAGGTTTGAATCAGAACCTTGGGGCAGAGCCCAGCAAGGTGCCCTTTAAGAAGCCATCTAGTAATCCACATGCACCTTCTAGATGGAGACTCTCAGGGCCACTCTGGGCCACTAGGGGCTGCACAACAAGGANAAGGAGGAAGAGGCAGCCTTCCTGGTGGGTAGGAATGGATCCGGGACAGCCTGGGAGAGAGGACAGAGAGAAGGAAGAAGGCCTGGGAGAAAAGGAGGAAAGAGAGAAAGAGAGCATCTTCCAGAAGGTGCTTCGACCCAGCCTCCATTCTGGGACGGCTCACACCCCTGTGGGCGGAGTCTTGGGGACCAGACCGCGCCTCGCGTTAGCTGGGCAACGTCCTCAGGACCCTAGCCGGGTCTCTGGCCCGCGCCCTCCCCGTACCTGCTCGAGCTGCCGGGGCGCCTCCAGCACGGCCGCTGCCCTGCGCGCCGCCAAGATAGTCGCCGCGCTGGAACTCCGCAGGGAGCGTCCGCGCCGGCCGCGCCCTCGGGTCACGCGTGGGAGCCAAGCCAGTGTGTGTGTGNGGGGCGGCCTGGCAGTGGCAGCGCAATGCAGTGTCTCCTCCGGAGCTCAGGGCCACTGTGCGCCTTGCTAGAGCAGTGTGCATCCCCTCGGCCCCAGGACCTACGGCGGGGACGTTTTCTGTGGGTCCTCCTAGGCGACAGAGTGTCCTGCGCCCCGCCTCGTGCTCCCCTCTGGAACCAGAGGTGCCTGGGCTGGAAGAGGGTCCCGAACAGGTAGGAAGAGATGTGGGAAGTTCAGGACAAATGGATCAGAGCCAGCAGCGGGAGGAGGAAGGGGGACAGAAGGAGAGTAAAGGAGGAGGAAATGAGAAGAGGGAGAAGGATGTGGAGAGAGGAAGGCTGGGGAAGAGGGAGAGAGGGAGGAGGGGAAGAGAAGGGGTGAGAAAGGAAGAAGGAGTGGAAGACGGAAAAGAGGAAGGAGGGGAGGAAAGAAGGAAAGAGAAGGACAAGGAGAGGAAGGTAGAGGAGTAAAGAGAGGAGGAAGAAAGAGGAAGAGAGGAGGAGAGATGAAGGCAGAAAAGGGAGGGAGGGGAGAAGGAGGAAGCAGAAGAGGAAGAATGAGGAGAGGAAGAGGGAGAGGAGAAAAGAGAGGAAGGAAGACAGAAGGGCGGAAGACTGGAAGAAGCTGAGGGGAGGGGTTGAGAGACAGGAGGCGGGGAGGCAGAAAGAGGTTTCCTCCTTAGCTGTCCGCCAGAGGGGTCCATTAGAGGACAGAGTCTGGGTGGGCGCCCACATGCTAAGCTTGGACCTAGATCTTGTTTCCTGGGTCCACTCTTCCTCCACCTTCGGTACTTCCAAAGATGACAAAGTTGAGAACGTCCACAGTGAAAAGTATGCAGGACTTTATGGTCCTTAGGGTGCTGCTCCAGGCTCTGTAATGTCCCTTGGGAAATCATTCACAACTTACCTTTGTCCTTCTACCTTCAGAGGGCACCTTTCTCCTAACACTTAGTCCTGCTCCCCTACACACACACTTGCTGTAAATTTTCAGAAATACACAATGAAGAAACACAGTTAAACCATCAAGTGTACAGAATGTGGCTCACTTCATCGCCTACAAGTAGTTACTAGTGTAGATTAAACTGCCAACTAGATGGTTACATCTCTGCCATTGGGGAACTTACTACCTAGCAGGAGGTAGAGACAGATAAACATCCAAGGACAACTTGTGAAGGCCAATGCATATGCTTGCAGCTTGGCGCTATCAGAAAGGCTATGNCAGCTCCCATTCCTGAGAGATTCTGGTATAAGGGGTCTTGGCTGGGGCATGAGAGTTTTCTGGCGATGCAGCTGNCATTGACGACCTCCAGAGATTTCCCTGGGATGATCAGGGTATTGACAGTGTTCTAGCTGAAGGGAAGGGGGTTTGTGAAGGTCTGGAGGTTGGAGAAGTGCAGTGGATGGAAGGGACCAAAATCAAAGCACTAGTTGTCATAGAATGCTGCTGGGTGCCAGATGCTACACCAAGTTGTCCATATGCGTCGTCATTCAACCCTCCTAGACAGGCATGTTCTTACCATCTCCAAACTAAAGGATGGAGGTTCAGAAGCTTGTTAAAGTGGCTGAGGGTATACCCCAGTGATACAGCACTTGCTTAACATGCAAAGCCCTTGGGTTCCAGTCCCAGTACTGGGGGGGAAAGTTTCTTGACACTTTAAAGTTAGTGGGTTGTACAGTAGGAATTTGAAGCCTGAAAAGCCAGAATCCATGGCCTGGGTTCTTAACCACTCAAGGTAGTAGCTGTGAGAGTCTATGTAAGACATATTAAAAAGTGTGGATGGAGACTCAGGAGAATGGAAAGGAATTTCCAGTTTTAAGTGAGGGGATTTGCTAGACTTGTCTCTCCAAGAATGGGAAGGAGCAGTTAATGCTGTGACTCAGGGCAGAGAGAATAATCAGAAATCACTGTAGTTTCCACTACAGATAACAGTAGCCTTCAGGGTGTCTGTCAGGATACGTGTTAGGGGGAGGGGATAGAAAGATTCAGGCAAAACCCAAAAGTTTAGGTGATGGGATCTACAAGGCATGACTAATCTTCACTGACAAGGCCCTGGCCTGTGGCTGGTGCAGCTTAGCATTTAGTTAGGAAAGTGCTGCTGCCGTTCCTCAGAATGGGCAAGGCAGGTTTGGGGCAACTGAGATTCACTGGAGCAAGTTGCATCCCTGCCTTAGCTTCTGGCCTACCTTCTTGGGGCAAAGGTCAGTGTGTTTAGCCTCATATTTATCTGGATTTTTCCAAGNCAGTCAAATAAATACAACAATAAGACATTTCCAGATGAAAACAGAATTTTCACTTCCTGTAAAGTTCTGGCCAATTATCATTATTGGGTTCTGGCTTTCTAATTTGAGACTATCTTCCCTGGTTGGTGTTGTAAAGGTCCAAATACTGCACTGAAGACACGGGAGACACACAGATGGCATCTTCTTTCTGGTTTCACTTCAACAGCTATATCAGAATAAGAGCCCCAAACACACCTCCTATGGTACTTCTCTGAACCATGGTGCTATGGCTTGCCGAAACCTTAGTCTTCAATAACACAAGGGGTGGTTTTGAGCTGGTGTGACCTGATGGGAATGCACTAGGCCATGGGGGTTTAATNTAGTACTTTCAGGACACTGGTTGATTTCCATAAGAGGAGTTGTAGTGATTTGAATAAGAATGGCTCCCGTAGGCTCATATATTTGAGTGCTTAGTCACCAAGGAGTGGAATTATTTGAAAGGATTAGAAGGATTAGGCGGTGTCTGAGTAGATGTGGCCTTGTTGGAGGAAGTGTGTCACTGGGGTGGGCTTTGAGGTTTCAAAAAGCCCTTGCCAGGGCCAATCGCCCCCACCACCATTTTGCCCGAGGATCAGGATGTAGCTCTTAACTACTCCAGCACCATGCCTGCCATGCTCCCTGTCATGATGATAATGGAGTAAACTTCTGAACCGGTAGGCAAGCTCCCAATTAAATCCTCTCTTTTATAAGAGTTGCCATGGTCATGGTGTCTCTTCACAGTGACAGAACAGTGACTGAGACAGCAGGTTATTATAAAAAGTATGATTGGGCCCTGAATCTCTCTGGCTTTCTGTCTCACCATTGTGATGCCATCCACCTCAAGGTCCTCACTAGAGGCTGAACAAATATGACTGCCTGATCTTGGACTTTTAGCCTTCAAAACTTTATTATAGCTAACGTCTTTTCTTTAAAAGTACTTAGCCTCAGGTATTTTGTTAACAGAAGAGAGTGATATATAAGACTAATTTGCAATGTTGTTTCCCAATCAAGTAGTTTGCAGTAGACAGCATATTAAATTTTGGACCAGATGAACAATTTTTTTGTTGCTTGGTGCTAATATCTTTAAAATATTAGATCGTCTATGCATCCTCCTGTCATCCAGAGTGTGATTGTAGTGATGTAATAGAAGAAATGAGTGAATGTGGTAGAGGTGTTGGAAAACACAGTGAGGATTAAGAGTAGCTAGCTAATAAATATGATATTTGGTGCAGGAATAGACAGGCAGACTCATGGAACAAAATAGAACCACCNTAGATAGGCACACGTAGTTTTGGGGACCTAGTTTCATGGACAGGGAAAAGGTTGACTAGTAGATGACCTATCCATGTGAACAGTTATATCCCAGCAGGGGAAACATTATGGGAAAGTTCGAGTTTAATGTGGGTGTGAGGAATTGGAGCTCTGGGTGGGAAAGGTCACACTAAACATGACTCGAAGACGGGCACCTTGTCTTCAAGTGAAGGGCCTAGCCAGATGGCTTAGCAGGTTAAGACACATGGCTCCCAGCATGATGACCTGAGTTCTGATCCACAGGGCTGAAGGAGAGACCTGACTCACACAGATTGTCCTCTGACCCAGGATGTGCCCCTAAAAAATCAATCATCAATCAATCAATCAATCAATCTAGCAATCCCCCTCCCCCCCTTTTTTTAAAGAGGCAAGCTGTGTTGCCTCTTTAGAGCAACTTATTTGCATATATCTACTTGATAAAAGTGCTGAAAATCTATATGCAAGCCTGTCATTCCAGCTGCAAAGAAGGCTGAGGCAGGAGGATCCCAAGTTCAAGTCTCCAGGGGATACAGAGTGAGTTCACACCAGTCTGGCTAACTTCCTCAGACCCTGCATCACAACAGAAAGTCCGAAGAGGACTGGGGGTATAGAGCAGAGCATTTGCTTGCTTAGCGAGTGTGGGCCCAATTACTACAAAACAAAACAAAACAAAAAAAACAAAAAGCAAAAAACCCACAAACCAAAACCCAAAGCAAGTATAGTTTTAAAAAAAGTCCGAGTCAGTAGGAAGCGAGAGAGGACACAAACCATTTGGAAAAAAATGAAAGGTTTTGTAACTTCGAGGGCGCAGTTGCATTAGCGTGGTTGTGTTCTAGTCCAGAAAACAAGCGAGGAATCATGTAGACATTAAGCTACTTAGCCCAGCTCCTTCCTACCCATTCCCTGCCCATTAATTCTTCCCCTTTCTCCTGGCTTTCTGGGGTCAATCCAACTGCCTTGGGCTGACATGTCCCTTGATGGTTAGATCTTGCAAAACTCTTTCNTGTTGTTTTACAAATGAATTTTCCTTCTATTTATTCCTTTCTTTTTCTTTTTTTCTTTTTCACAGTGACACAAAATGTGTAACTGATTAGCACTAAGCTAATTTAGTGCCTCCGAATGAGCCAGGTGCAGCACTGGGCACTTGGAAAAGCAGAGGTGAAGTTCAGACATCTGGTGGAGCCCCTCTGTGAACAGCAGATTTGGTGTCTGTCAGGGGTGGGAGCATTAAATTCAAAGTCATCCAGGCAGTTAGAGTTGAAATAGCTTGTCTGGTCTCAGTCACCAGTGTGGAGGAGCACTTAGGGTTCTGGACTCTGATTCCTGGGGACCAGAGGCCAACTTGTGCTTCAGTGGGATTAATTGCCTACAGGATNGGGCTAGGAAGCCAGTCTCCAGCTTAGGTGAAGGAACAGCTGTGTAGTCTTGATCAGGCTAAATCCTGCACTCTGATCTCCCCTCAGGCTGCTTTGTAGATACCATGTTTTCTTTAGGTGCAGACACTGGGCCCTTAAGAATTTCTAAGCTCCCTGCAAGTTGGTCTGACCCCCAACCACCTAGTTCTTCATTACAGTCTGTTTTCTCTGAGCCCTGAGCCTGACTGTACAGACTCATTGGTGCTGTGTGGTTTTTTGAGGAAGCCGGCTTTTGTTTTAACATTGAGAACCAGTGCAAAGGAAAGATACTCAACTTTATTGCTTATCTCATTCTTTAGTTATTGGTATTGTGACACTGTTGGTATTTTTTTTTCTCAAGCTAAAATGTACAGGCCTTGGCCATCTTATAGTCATGTATGTATATGCAAGTGTGCACACACATGTGTGCATGCCCTTGTGTGCCCCTATATGCTGGCTTGTAGCCCTATTTGTCATTTATAACCTCGCATCTATGGGGAAAATGCATTCTGCCTTTCAAACCACAGCCTTGCAAATGCACTTTTGGAACACAGTCTGTTTGTAAGCTGGGGCCGACAGTATTAACAAACAGCCCTTGGCCCAGAGCAGCCTCACAACCAAATGACATGTGGTTTAAGGTTCCTATAACAGCCCGTTCATTTAAATAATGCTAGCTAGACCCCAGGCTTTCAGGCTCTCCGGTTTCTGCGTAGTTTAGAGTACAGGGCAGCAGAGTCTCTACAGTGACAACGGCTGCGGGTGTGGTGTACCCGCTCCCTAGGAGAAACGCCACATTCCTGCTTTTAATTGCTTGCCCTGCAGGTTTTTAGGACTGAGGCTCTTCCGAGGGCAAGCTTTTCAGTTCTGCCGAACAATTGATCTTGAGAAAGAAGAACTCCTTTTAAAAAGCAGCCGTAGTTTCAAGCTTGGAAGTTCAGCCAGGGTCATTCTAGTTTATTGAGTGCAGGGGCCCCTCTGTGGGAGGGAAAACCACATTTCAGTCCTCCCTGGGGCGCCTGTCCCTCCCCTCACTCTGTTTTCTTTTTGCCAGTGCCTTTAACACGTCTCCTCTTTACTAAGTTAGAAGCCAGACAGCCCATCCCAGGCAAACTAGTCCATTGACCTGACCATAAAAAGAGCTGATCTTTCTCAAACACTCACAGTTTGCCCGGGCATTGGGCTAAGTGAAGGTTGTGTCTGATGTCATTTCGTTTTTGGAATCATCTCTTGTGGTAGTTGTCACTGGCTTACAGGAAGATCAAAAGAGCATGCATAGCAACATCCAGGCTGTCCCAGCCTCCTGCCCTCAAGGTTGTGAGGTGGGGTCCTGTATTTAGGACTTGCCCCCATAGCTCCTGTACTCCAGAATCACACCACAGCTCTGTTCCATGAAGTCACGTTCTTATGAAAGGAAAATAAGAATGTTTGTCAACAAGGCCGTCTATAGACTCACCAACAGGAGGCTGTCATTAATTTTGACTTCTAACACGTTTGATCTCCTACTCTGCTTCCTACCAGTGAAAATAGCCAAAAATTATTATTATTATTATTATTATTATTATCATCATCATCAATATCATTATTTTCACACTAGGGGTAGAGCCAGGGTTTCCCGTGTGCTAGGCAAGCCCTCTGCCACTGAGCGTCATCCCCATTCCAGGTAACTGTAACCTCTTGTAGTGCCTACACCCAGGCCACCCATCTGCTTGCAGAACATTGTACTTTCCTCATTTAAGTCTGTGGAAGTGGCACCGCTCATTGCAGGGCCTGGCTGCCTCTGTTCCTCCACTGGTCTTTCCCAGATTCCAATGGCAATACACCTCTCTCTATCCTTTGCTCTTCCAGTCTTTTGTATCTACTTCAAATCCAGACTGCTTAGTATTCAANGTGCTGGTGTGTAGAATAGTTCCCCTTTGTGCTTGAGCGTGACATTCCAAAACACAGTGGACTCCTGAAACTGTGGAGAGCACCAAACACTATCTAAAAGACCACAGGGTGTCCTCAGTGGATCTAATAACTAAAGGGGTTGTTAAGGGACTAGCAGATGGGTAGTGCATACAGTGTGGACACAGTGGCCAAAGGGGTGCTTTATGTCCTTGGTAAGACATCCACAAAAGATTTCATTTTTCATTGTGCTCCCATGAAAAAGATTTCAGATGGTTTACAATTTTTAAACTGGTGAATTGTTTATCTTTAGAATTTCCCACTTAGTATTTTAAGGCCACAGCTGACTACAGGTGATTGAAACTAATCAAAACAAAACCATGGATCTCTCTTTCTCTCTCTCTCTCTGTGTGTGTGTGTATGTGTGTGTGTGTGTGTGTGTGTGTGTTATAGAGAGACAGAGACAAACAGAGAGAGAGAGACAGAGAGGGAGGGAGAGAGATTGCAAACCTCTGAAGAGTGGAGACTATCTTCCAGTTAGCTTTCTTTAGCTCCATCCATCTGGAGCTAAATCAAATTGGTACCACCTCTGCTCCAGGCTTCTCACGGGCATTTGGAGGGAGAGGAAGCACAGATGGTCCCCCTCAGCCCATTACCTGCAGAGGGTCCTCTTAGAATGAGAGAGGGCTGTTGTTACTGTGGCCACAGCCTTTCCATAGCTACCCACTCCAGAACCATTGAGAACTGCACAGAGTTACGGACTGCAAATAAGAAAAGAGGCTTCTGGCCAGGCGGTGGTGGTGCACGCCTTTAATCCCAGCACTCGGGAGGCAGAGGCAGGCGGATCTCTGTGAGTTCGAGGCCAGCCTGGGCTACCGAGTGAGTTCTAGGACAGGCGCAAAGCTACACAGAGAAACCCTGTCTCAAAAAACCAAAAAAAAGAAAAGGCTTCTGATGTGCCCTCAGCATAACTCCATGAATGAGCACCTGCTGCTACTTACTGTACAGTGACCATGCACCACACATCTGTGTGAGCAGGTTCTGATTTTATACAAGACTGTTGGTGTTTTGTAGTGGGCATGTGCTGCATCCATGTGCCATGTCTAACCCTGTTCTAGTTAACAGTAGATTCTGTCCTATTGTGGTCCCATAAGATTCTGTTACCTACTGGCACTGTAGCTGTTTTAGTTTGTGTGGGTTCACTGAGTGATAAACATCGGTTAAATTGCCTGGTGATGGATTTCTCGAAACACATCCCTGCTGCTGAATGGCAGGTTCCTGGACTCCTTAGTTCCTAGCCTGTTAATTAGGATGTACGTTTTTGCNATCACTGGGCGGTGCTCTCCGACATGATTGGGAGAAGGAAGTCAACACAAAGGGCAAAGCCTGGGCCTGTTCTGTTTCACTTGCTTTCATATCCCTCTAGAAAATGGTCAGCACTTTTTGTGGTTTCCCAGAAGATAAACATGGAAACAAGAGGTTAGGGACAGAGATCCGGTGTTTGANAGCAGTGAATCCTACAGGAGTGACCATGTCACCACAGGTCTGCAATTTGGGGCAAGAAGACGGTCCAGTAGGCGCTGTGATGGTTGAGGTAGTGGAATTTACAGCCAAGAAGCTGGGCTTCATTCAATTACAGCACACTCACTGTGTGATTTCCAACCTTGGGACACCTGGCTTTGTAAAAAGCACACACCTGACTGAGATCTTACTTATACACTGTGTGATCCATCCTTTTAAACTGGATGGTTCTGTGGTTTGTGACAGATTCACAAACTGGATCAGTCAATACTACTGACCCCAGAATACTTCCATTACCCCCTCGAAGAAACCCCAAGTTCATTAGCTGTCACTCTGTTCTTTCCTTGCCCTACCACTTGGTGACCACTAATCCCCTTTCTCTCTCTGTGGCTTGTCTATAATGGATGTTACATTTAAATGCAACTCTATATTATGTGGGCTTTTGCCCAACTTAAGTGCTGTCCTTCCAATATTCATACATGTAGTATGCCTCAGCATTCCATTCCTTTTTGTGGATGAATAATAATCCATTTCAGGAACACACCACATTCTGTTCACAAATCAAGAACTTTGGGGTTGTTTATACTTTAGGGCTTGCATGAATAATGATGCTATGAAAACTTGGTAGGGAAATACAGGTCAGAGCCACACTGAAACACTGCTTCACACCCACCAGAGTGGCTGGCAAGAAAAAGCCAGATAATGACAAGTTTGGGTGAAGATGTGAAATTCCTCACACATTACAAGCAGAATTGTAAAACGCAGCCACTTTGGAAAGTGGTTTGACAGATCTTCAAAATTCTAAACACACAGTTACTGTATGAATCACCAGCTGTGCCTGTTGATACATATTCAAAAGAATGGAAATTTATGTTCACAAAGAGCACTTTTTTACAATTTCAAACACGTCAAACTTCCTCTGTCACTCATTTCTACTTGCACGCACTGTTGTTCTGGGCAATCCTTCCAGGTTGGCTGAAGTTGGTCATGTCTCCTGTGTTGTCTGAGCCNGAGGATGTTCTACTGCACTGTGCAGTGAGTTCATGAACTTCAGAGCAGAGCAGGTAAAGATCAGAGCGTGAGTTGATGCTCTCTCAGTGGACCAGCAGGCTTAGTAGGTGGTGTACAGGCAGGATTGGAGGAGAGGGGGCGTTCCTCACAGCAGAAGGCCTTCCAGGCACAGCAACCATCNTTTAGAAAAGGAAGGTGGCTTCTTTGTCTAGATGACATTGCAGAGTAGTGAGGTAGGGAGTCTTTGTACAGATAGCCCCAGAAGGGGCAGTGCTGTGCCAGCCTTCTCATTGCTGGGACAAAATGTCTGATATAAACAACTTAAAATGAAAAAAAAAAGTTTATGTTTGCTCACGGTTTTAAAGGGTTCACTCTATCATGGTGGGGAGGGCATAGTGTCATAGAGTAGTTCACATCATGGCAGCCAGGAAGCAGGGAAAGGAGACACAGGAAGAGACCAAGCAAGATGCAGCCCTCAAGACACCTTCCCTATGACCAGTTACTGCTCTTCCTACTCAGTTCCACCTCCTGCCTCTCACCACTTCCTAATAATGCTATCATATTATGTACCCATCAAAGATTAGATCAGAGCACATATGATGTCACTCTCTCCACGATACCCAGAGCTGGGTTTACTAATGCACTACGCATTTCCCCATCCAGTCAAGTTAACCGCTGAAATGAACCACCATAGGCAGTGTAGACTCTCTTAACTGTCTTAATAAATGACATTCTGGTGTGAGCCATTGACATTTCTTGAATGATCCTAAACTCGACCGGAGCCAAACATTTGTGTNCTACTCTGGTCAACTATTCTCTCCTCTGTGCGTCCCTGAAGGCTATGTACTGGTCCCTTTGACATCATGTTCATGGTGTATGCCTCTCTTCTTTATTGGGTTCTGAGTCCTTGTGGAATCCCCCCACCCTCCGTATCACCAGAATTGGTATAATTCCTCTAGACTAAAGCTGGAGTAGGGCAGAATTGCTGCATCTACACTTGGACAAGTGCCTGGCTTATGGATTTACATTTGATATGTATTTATTGATAAATAAGCCACTGTCAAATAACTGGTGGTCAGTAAATATTTGCTGAGTTAATGAATTAGTTTGTACATACATAGTGTGTTTCATAGGTAGAAATCACACAGTTCAATCCTGCAGACACAGTAACTGCATGAGGGAAATATAGGACAAAGGGCAGTGTCGAGGGTTTCTGCCTGGATTTGATTTTCAGTGTTGACTCTCCCCTTCCATCCAAGAACATTGAGAACTTGATAGTGAGTGAGCTGTAAGGAAAATACTCAGACATATTATTTTTCAATGAGAAAACNGAGTGGGNGATGGAGAGTATTTTTGGGTAACTGAGCCCTTTGCGCTAAGAGTTTCAGTCTACTCAACTGTGTTTATAAGCAGTGATTTTATCCTTCGTGGAATTGGGAAATGCTACTGAAAAAGCTCTTACATTTGTTTTCATAGATCAGATCCTATCTTGAGCTATTCATTAAAAGGAAGAGGGATGAGCTGCCTAGAGAGATATACTTTTAATATTTTTTAGCTTTTCTGTTTAGGCCAATCTTCTGCTTTAAGTGTTTAAGCTTCTCTACAAGTCACAAATCATTGAAAGGAACTCAGAAGTCCAAAGCCCTTCCTGCTTCCATTCATGGATGTACAGCCATGTTTCCATTTGCCTACCAAAGAAATCTGGTGGTTGAAGATGTAATTAAGACGACAGTCACAACCATTTCAAGAATAAATAAGCTATGTTTATTAGTACAAAATGAAACAACAACAATAAAATCTAACACAGCCTTATCTGCTTTCCTACAAGCACACCTTGTTGTTTGTGACTGTACCAAAGATGGGAACAAGATGAGTCGTGGGCAGAGCTGGAAAGTCCACAAAAAGACATACACAACAAGAAGCAGACAGTGGCATGAACTAGAGGGACTGAGGGAGGCCCTGTCTGGCATCAAGTGTTTGAGAGTTCAAGATTGTGTATCTCATTATGTAAGTATGTAACTTGTGGCTTGTTTGGAGAGAGAACATTCAAATAGATTGCTTTCTTCCAAGTTTGTTTGCTTGTTTGTTTTGATGTGCTCTATTGTAGGCCAGGCTGGCTTTGAACTTGCTGTATAGCTGAGGATGACTTTGAACTCCTGAACTTCCAGTCTCCGCCTCCCAAGTGCTGAGATTATATATCTTTTGCCATGGCACCTCTGTTCCTTCCAAGTTCTTTCTTTTCATCACTTCTGCTGAACTGTGTCTATCTCCACTCGAGTCCTGATTTTTGATGAAGTGAATTTTTATTTTTTATTTTTTTTGTTTTTTGAGACAGGGTTTCTTTGTGTAGCTTTAGCATCTTTCCTGGAACTCACTCTGTAGACCAGGCTGGCCTCGAACTCAGAGATCTTCCTGCCTCTGCCTCCCGAGTGCTGGGATTAAAGGCATGTGCCACCACCGCCTGGTGATGAAGTGAATTTTTATTTACTATTTTTCTCCTTTGTCTTTTCTTTATTTTTGTTCTTTTCCTGATTCCCAAGTCTCCCAGTTTAACTGTTTGACCATATGTTCTGTAGAGGGTACGAGGTCCTCATGCTCACAAATAGCACTAGGGAAACCCAAAATATTAAACTTACATGCTTTCTTTTTTAATGGAAGGATTTATACCTGTTTCTGCCCAGAAAGCTGGGAATGGATGTATTTAGTAACCTGATGATCTTCTGCTATCTGTAGGACCAGGCCTCACACAAATCCCCCAGACTGCTCTGTTTATATCAGACCCTTCCCAGACTTCTGAGCATTGTTTCTCAGTTAATAGAACACATTTTTATGGAAGAGGTCACAGGTACTTTGCAAAGGAGTTTCAACGTAGTCATGCCTTAAACTTTATTGTGATAATTGTCTCGAGGAAACTTTTCCCCAAAGTTGTATTGTGTTTAAGAACGTTCAAAACAAGTTGCTTGGGGTCAGCTAAGTAGTGCGGAACTGGATTTCCTTCGTGCCTCATGTGGATTGTTACTCTGCTGGCCACACAGCATTTGCAGGGACCTGGTAATTCTGGTCATCCTTTGTAGATACCCAGGGGGTTTGCCTTGAATTTGAAGATCAGATGAGAAGCAGAATCAAGTTAGTGCAGAGGAAAATGAAAGGGACCAGCTGAACTGTGCAGCCTGGGCAATGGNCCACATTAGCTGTGGAGAGAGAGGAGCCTGGGTGCTGCAGAGAGATGGTCATGGCTAGAAGATAAGAAATTATTCAGCTAGATTGACAGAATGCTGTTAGATGAAGTCCTCACATGGCCACCATTAAAAATGTCAGGTTGGGCCAGGCGGTGGTGGCCCATGCCTTTAATTTCAGCACTTGGGAGGCAGAGGCAGGTGGATCTCTGTGAGTTCGAGGCTAGCCTGGTCTACAGAGCGAGTTCCAGGACAGCCAAGGCTGTTACACAGAGAAACCCTGTCTCA
>LZPO01075961.1:165714-179128 GCA_001675575.1 Neotoma lepida | reverse complement strand
CCCCCCCGTAAGAATCTCCTGCAATGAACAGCAGGATTATGAAGCACGTGACCCTGCAATTCAGAGTGGCTTTGCACGTAACTGAACTGCTGAGAGGGGCCAATGGGTGCTTTCAAGTCTTCGCTGTTTGCAGGAGCAGCAGTGATGGAATCTGGCTGAAATGTGAGGTCCACGCTAATGTGGGACGCAATTCCTGGTAAAACCCTGGAGTAACTGGTGACTTCAGTTCCCCGCTGGAGGGAAGACTGAGCCTCAGAGCTCCCTCCCAGCTGCTTGGTCAAAGGAGACATGACAGAAGACAAAGAATAGGTATAACAGGATGTAAAGTTTATATACAAAGAATATAATGTTTATCTGAAATATTTACAGTGTTGGTTAAAGCAATATTTTTACAACTTTTCTGGGTAAACTACTACGTATATTACAGGTAAGCTACAATGATTTAATTTGCAAAAATGGAAAAAAAATAAGAGTAAAAAATGTTTTAAACAAAGTTTAAAATACTCAAGTCAATTTATAAACTGCATTTACTCTGCCCTTTATTTGAAGTCATGCAATGAGGAATGGTTAATGGTACTCTTACAAATTGATGGGATACATGCAACAGTCCAAGTTAATGAGGGTGTAAAATGAGCAATGAAATGTTTTAAGACTTAGAGGCCAAGGCTGGAGCTGAGGGAGATGTTGAGATAACAGCCAGCTTTATCTCAACTAAGTCTGGGACCCATAAGTGTAGACCACAGAGAAAAACGAAACATTTGTCTGGCATGGCAATCTTAGTGCACAGTATAAACCAACGGACTGACCAAAGAGGGAACATGCCCCTCAGGTCACAGTACTACTTATTCAAAACTAACCTTAAAATGAGCTGTTTTAAAACTTCATAAAAATAGTCACGATTTTATTAGTTTGAATATTTCTACAAGATCTGGACGGGCTTTCGCTTTATGTGAAAACAGCTATCCATTCCTGAGGCCGCCTTGGGCCTTATAACTCAGGAAATCTTAGGGCTACACACATGCAAGAGACAGGGCAAGCTGCTCCAACTTGGAGCTGGAGCTTTCGGGATTGTGCTTGGGAAACCGGAAGTGAGTTCGCAGAGTGGAAGTGGTCCACGGAGCCCTGGGCCTGGCCAGTCAGAAGCCACCCCACTAGCAAATTAGCATTGCAGCTTGCGGATGCTGCGGGAGATGCGCTTGAATTCTCTCTGGCCCTTCTGCCACCGCTTCACTGAGGTGATCACCAGCTCCCCACCCTGTTTCTGTCCCATGACCAGATAGGGNGCNTTGATGTCGTTCATCTCCTCACAGGTGCACTGCAGGCTATCTTTGAGCCACAGCACNGATTTCTTCAGGTCCCTTTCAGACACACCGTTCAGCTTGTAAATGGTCTTGCTCTTGGTCTCCAGGATGATTTTGGTGTCTCTGTTGATGTAGGTTATCTCTTTCACTTTGATTTTCAATGCTGTGAAGACAAGAAGGGCAGGAATAACACAAAACATGAGTTATGGTGAGGGAGAACTGTGTGGATGGTTAGCTTTGCTNCCTGTTCTGTGCTTGGTCTATAACCAGAAAGACTGTCAGGGGCTGCAAGAAGGGTCTTGGTCCCGGGGGCAGTAGGTGGCTCCATTTCCAAAGTCCCAAAGCANTGGCTGGGTGTTTTGTTTCAAATCAGCCATCCTTCAGAACCTTCTTGCAGGACTCAGATAACTCTTCTCATAGGGTGCCTTTGTGTTGGTAAGCCCCTTGGCAGGCNGTTCTTGCTACCCTCAGCAAATGACTCCCCTACTGGAGGAGACTTCAGCATGAGGAGAAAGGCCTAACTACTGGGTGAAAAGTGAGCTTCCCAAGCTGCAAACGTTAAACTGGGTTTATTATGTCACAGAGGTTTCTGGACAAACCTGTGAGGAAATGGGGTCACGGTCACTGTTTTCTGAAGAACAGATNACAGGGGAAGGAGAATGGAACTTGCAGCTGCTTTTGATTTGGTAAAGCAACAAGGAGAAAAAATATGCAAGTCTCTTTTTTTTTAAGAGCACAACATGTTTAGCCATAAAAGTGTTTTCTGAAGACCCCATCCTTATGCGCTCTCATTTGCCCGGCCAAGGCCAAGGCATTTACAGATCATGTATGTACTGTTTCCAAAATGTGTAATGTAGAGTCATTAGAACGTTAAGACCCAAGAGTAAGTTGTTTACTATAAAAGACACGTTTTATAGCCATGAACACTAGGCTTCGGGAAATACACACGCTGGGGTTAAATTTCAGGACTCCACACATGCAGGAAAAGGAGAGAATTTTCAGGTTAGAAAGGGTCATCCCATTAAAAGCTCATTAGTACACAAAGATGCAGATTGAGAGAAGTGTCCATGACTTGTACAAGGCCACCCAGGTAGCTTGTGTCCTAGCTTAGTCCCCAAACCTCCTCTTTCTATACTACTACTGTGTTCTTCGAGGCAATGTCAAATTCCTGTCCTTGTGAAGCATTAAGTCACTAAACTCCAGTGTGTCCGAAGACTCTTGGTGCCACCAACAGCTGTGATAGATGACACGCGTGTATGACTTCCCAACTTTGATGGGGTTTAATGCATTGTTTAAATTAGTAATAGTGGAGAATTTTGTGTGTGTATGTCTTTGAGGTTTTCTTTCCTTAAAAAAATTCAGACAAGGAACTCAACTGAGCTAGCTTTCCAGCCAAAAAGGAAATGATGGGTACTTAACCCAGTAAAGCAAGGGTGCTGTGACTTGGTGAATGACGGTTTTGTCTGATATGATACTCATCTGAGCCACAGACTCCTCAGGGTTTAAGGAATAAGCCACATGGAAATGTCACATGTTCTTGTGTCTCTAACAGGGGATGGAAGGCCACCATAGGGGTGACTTGAACTGACTATACATTAGCAAAGAGGGTGGTCTCTAACATAGATGGGGCCAGCNCAAGGCCTTATCTGGTCAATGGAACACCCTGGAGCTTCAAACACAAGCCAAAAAAAATCATCATTTTGAGCTGGAAGGAGGTGTTAATTACCCTTCTTTAGCTCTAAAATATGTATCATGGGGGAAGTGGGATTCCTTCTTAGACTTGAAACGGAATCAAAACATGGAGTATTGAAGACCAGACCAAAAATAGCATTCTTGCCCTGGAAAGTGTTAATGGAGATACAGGGCATGGTAGGAGGCACAGGTGACAGTCCCCCACCCAGTGATACACTGCGTCACCTGCACTGTGGAGGTACGGAGGAGCTTCCCAGTTCTCTGTTTCAAGTGTGTGGTTGGGGTAGGGAGTGCTGTGCCTGCTGCTGATGCAAGTTAAATAAGCTCCATTACTCAGCCTGTTCCATCTGTTATTCCCCAAAGCACAGAGACAACATGGACTACTTCCTCATTGTCCCTATCTGGGGACAGAGGGCAGAGCTCCTAATTGCTACACTGCACAGCATACTCTCACACACGGCTTCTTTGGCTCAGATCTTCATATTGGCATTTTTAGTAAGTTTGTCTTCTGTGAGGTAAGCCACAAAGCAAGCAAGTGGTGTGTGTGTGTGTGTGTGTGTGTGTGTGTGCACGCGCGTGTGTGTGTGGTCTCCTAAATGTATCTGCTTGGGAGCCCCATGAAAGTCAGAAGAGAAATCTTATGTGTGGTATAGAGTGTAAGCTGCCAAGAGAAAATACTTCACAGAATTGTGAATTTTACTAAATAACCATCAGACTTGTGGCAGTAAAGGACTGTGATTTGGTAAGACTCTCGAGACTGAAAATTATCCACTACTCAGATAGTTTGAGGCCTGTATGTTTGAAGACAGACATATGAAACTTTATGGGCCCCATGTGTGGCTCCTCCTGCTGGGAAAAGTTGTTAGTGAGGACCTGGAGCTCTCATTCTGTCTTTCTTCTTCCTCAATAGTGTCAAGTCTCTCCTTGTNTTAAGGGTACAGTTCAGGAACCAGCCAAGGTTCAACTTAGGACACTTCCTGAGAAGATCTGAAGCGGATGAAGACCAGCGACCAGGACTGTTCGCAGTGTTAGAGATGTGACTCAGCCTGAGATTTCAACAGTGCAGCCTGGACCAGTTTCCTCAGTCTTATGGACTTGTTGAGTGTACAGAAATGTTCACATGGCTCTGTTAGACTCCATGTTGTTTGGTAGACCAGTGGCCTTCTGTACTCACCAATAACTTCCAACTTTTGACTGAATAATACCCTTAAGGGATACCAATCCCTTTAACACAATCAAAGGTGTGTATCATTGGAGTAGGATTAAAACAACAGTGCATTCTGGGTGAGGCAGCAATCTGGGTAAAGTCCCTGGCCACTCCTGATTCTGATTTTGGCTTTGCCCCTGTGTCTAGCTAGTCTCCCCCTTCACTTAGGGGCTTGAGGACAGCAGGTGGTGTTCTTTGCGGATAAAGTCTCTGTCTTTCCTCCTATAATCCCCTAAGGGGAGTGACTNACTGTTTGTGGTCCTTGGCTAACATCACTCATGTTGNATTACTTCGTACAATGCACCACAGCATCACAACCTCTTTCACCTAACTTGGAAACCTTTCTTCTTTTCTGACTGTTTGTAAAACCGTGACAGATGTGTCACTCTGCATTACAAATAGAGTGAAAATATTTTTATTTGATGCTAGTGCAAGTGTTCATTTTGGGCCAGTTTAAGGGCTTGAATGTTTTCCGAGGGTCACATGTGCTTTCCTGTTCTTGGAGCACACCTCAAACAATTGAAAAAGATACTTGACACAGGATTCTGTGTGATGGCATGCGTGCACGCATACACACACACACACACACACACACACACACGCACACACGCACGCGCACACACACAAAATCCAAAGAGAGATTAGAGGTTAGCCATTGTGCATTGGTAATTGGAGAAATTCCCATTTGATTATTGTTTAAGGAAACAGTGAATGTCATCCAGTGTAACTCAGTACGACAGTTACATATGACGAGAACTAAGAACCAGTCAGTTNGGCAACTTCAGGGAGCAGGGGATGTGATCATGTCTCACCTAGCCTCAGCTGGAGACTTCTTACTGATTTACACTTTTAACTTTTCCTGGTAAATAAAACTTGGATGGATGTGAAATCCGTTGGTGGCAGTTACTTACCAAAATCATTTTTACAAAGAGTTTCCATTATGTCGTTGTCGTCATCGTTTTTAGTTTTGCAGGCTTCGCACACCTTAGGAGCTGGAAATGTGAAAAGGTCTTTAGTGAGTTTGCTTCCACAGGAACAGCAGGTAGCGTTTGTAAACAACTCCAAAGGATGTAGCCAGACCAGTGCAGCCATTGTCCTGTACTACCCCTGCTCTGCCTCCTCTATAAAAACAGGATCCCTCGTTCCTAAGTGCTGCACTTTCCATTTCTGGTTGGGTGAAGTGAGAGCAGCCCATGTCCTGCTTTATTAGCACTGGCCCCAAACAAAAAGGGAGATGTGGGCAGAGGGGAGGTGTGTGTTGCAAGACGACCCAGAGGTCATAGCTTTACAATTCATCCTCCTCATCCCTTGGATGATTTCAGTCATTCCCAAGTATCTAAGGAGAAAGCGCCCAAAGATCCAAACCCTGGAGGCACTGGGAAGATGTGTGACCATAAAGTACAGAGGAGAGAGATGGCTCTCATCTGCAGGACTGAGGAAACCCCTTCTGCTCAGCAGGGCGCCAGGTCTGGGGGAATCTGCATGTATTTTTCTCATCTGGGCTGGGAAGGATGGCTAGTGTTGTGCTGTGGGGAACCTCTAGGGCCTGTTTGCATCTTGGAAGCACATCTCAGTAATTCCAACAGCCGGCTCTAACTGGCTCTCCTTCACCTTCCGCTTCCTGCCAAGTTTGTGTTTGACTTNCAGTTTATTTCATTATTCCCCTCCAGGTCTGCGGTACAGGTGCTTGTTGCCTATTCTGTGCAAGCAAACAAACCTGGAGACAAGCTGATCCAGGTGAAGGCAAACTTTCTGTGGCCTTTGTCTGAGCAGACCCAGGAGTTTGTGTGCTCACCCAGTTATCAGTCTAAGACTGTTGTAAAAGAACATCTGTTCATGAAGAAAAGAAAACATTTTCCCTCTAATTTGTAAATATGCCCAATGCTATCTCTAAAGTTTAAGTGTAATTATGTAGATTTTCACTAGGATGAAATTGAATTTTCACACCCAGAAATCCCCATCATGACTCATAAAATAAAAGTTATCCGATTTTCAAAAATATCAAAGAGCAAAATTTGCAGGCATATGGGCTTATTTTGAAGGAAAGTGAATTTTGGAGAAAACGTCTAGTGTATGTTTGGGTTGATAGCAGGAAGAAAAACAAGAGCAACCCCCACAAAACTGCCTCAGCTCTAGCCAACCAGAGAGAAACACTTCCAATGGGGAGGCTCAGAATGTGTATGAAATACTACCAACCTGTGTTGGTTACTCTATGGTATATGTTGGACAAATGTTTGAAAAATGCCAAACATTTGCAATAAATTAGAAACCTAACCAATAAGATGATTGCAGACTCCTGGTGCCTGCCAGGAAAGATTGCTAAACAACTTTGTATTTTCTTTGACTAATGATGCCTACAGGAAAACAATTAAGAGATTGTAAGGGAGATGCTGCTGAAGTCCTGAGACGGATTAGGAAGCCCCCTTTCTATCTCAGGGGGCCTAAATCAGCTCACACATTGTATACTTTTTCCTTCCAGGAAAAATATCAAGAGCCCATGAGGTTTTCATTGCTTTGATGATCTTTGCCTATGAACTTCTCTCTGTTTTCTAAAAACTTGAGGGGACTCTTTTGCATGATTTTTTCCAGTTAATTAAAACCACTCCTAAGATAAAAAAGCTGATAGTGACAAAAAAAAAAAGATGATTCCTGGAGATTCCCTTTATCCTCTCTTCCTCAAACACCTGGGCAGTTAAAACCGATACTCAGTGTTCCACTCACTCCCAGCCAGTCTTCGTCTTATCTCCAAAACCTAAATTGGCAAAGGAGAAAAAGTAGCTCAAAGGGTGATCATGTGTTTTTGTCCAATGTGTATCGTGTGTTTTTGTCCAATGGGACAAGAANGTGCAGAGAGAGGCTAAGCAGAAGCCTCTGGCCTGGGTGCTCATCCCCAGGACCCGGCCATGCTAAACGCTTTCAGAAGCGTGGCCGCAAAGCAAGCATCTCCAAACAAGAACTGCCACTTTTGTTTGGCTTTCTTAACTCCCTAAGGGGAGCTGTTATAATCAGGGAGGGGTCTTAGCACAGGGGTGGATATCTCAAGTTTGATACACGGTATGGCAACAGACAAGGGCAGGGAGAGCTTCTGCGGTATCTAAGGCTGGAACCCCCAACTGGGACGAACCAGGATGTGGAGTGGAGGCTATGGGGGTACCCCCGCCCCCAGTTCTAGCACCACAGGCTAGTTGGGAGTGGGTGGAACGAAGAGAGAAGGCTTACCTTCCTCTGTCGCCGGCAGGAGGTGGTCGCTGCTAGCGAGGGGGATGCAGAGGTCGTTGTCCTGCGGGAAACGGTCGCATTCCAGCATGTCGGGCCAGGGGAAGCCAAAGGCGGACATGACCGGGGCGCAACGATCCTTCACCTGCACGCAGAGCGAGTGGCATGGCTGGATAGTCTCGTCTAGGTCGTCGAGACAGACAGGGGCGAAGAGCGAGCACAGGAACTTCTTGGTGTCCGGGTGGCACTGCTTCATGACTAGCGGAATCCAGGCGCCCGCCTGCTCCAGCACCTCCTTCATGGTCTCGTGGCCCAGCAGGTTGGGCAGCCGCATGTTCTGGTACTCGATGCCGTGGCAGAGCTGCAGGTTGGCCGGGATGGGCTTGCAGTTGCTGCGCTTGTAGGAGAAGTCGGGCTGGCCGAAGAGGAAGAGCCCACGCGCCGAGCCCAGGCAGCAGTGCGAGGCGAGGACTAGCAGCAGCAGCGAGCCAGGGCCCCGCAGCATCGTGGACTAGCGACCCCCGGGGGGGCGGCGGCAGCCGAGTCGGGGAAGCGCGAGGCAGCGGGAGCCTGAGCTCGTCCTGGACCCGCTCGCTCTGATCGTGGGCTCTAGGAAAGCTGGCGACACGAGAGCGCGAAGCCGGGAGCGGGGAAGTCNGCGCGGGCAAGGCGCTGCAAGCCGGCGCGCAGCTCCGGGGGGCTCGACCCGGGGGAGCAGAGTGAGCGGCGGCTGGGGCCCAGCCAGAGTTTTCTTGGCCTTTTTTATGCAAATCTGGAGGTGGAGGGGGGGAGCAAGGGAGGAGCCAGCCCGGAGTAATCTGAGGAGGCAGGTCACTACTTTCTGGAGCTGGTTTTGCGTTGAGAATGCCCCTCACGCTCTAGCTGGCAGGAAATTCGGGCTGCGACCCCACCCCGATGCTGCAGCTGCTGCGCGCGCGCTCTGGCAACCCCCTTGCAACGGACTAGCGAGGCCCCTGCGTCCCACTGAGCGAGAGCGGAGAGCGAGGTTGAGGCGGCGAAAGTTGAGGACACGCGTGGAGCAAGGCTAGCAGCCTAGCAGCTGGGTCTGGACTGGAACGTGTTTCACGCCCCGCGTGGCCTGCACCCTTATTGATGTGCCGCAGCCCTTACTTATCAGCACTGCGTGCCCCGGCAACCACGAGCCGGCATTCTGGGTTCTTTGTGCCCCAGGGTTCCAGTCCAGGACTACATGCTCCAGGCTACCCGGGAGAACTTCTTTGCAACTCCAGCCGAAGTTGAGCAGGCTGGCTCGTGCAGTGTCTTTCCACTGCTTTTCGACGCATTCTGAATTATAAAACACGTAATAGCAATGATACATCGAGTTGCTATTTTGCTAGGGTGTCTATAGGATTCTGTCATTGCAGAGGACTTGTCAGACTCAAGTTTGCCCGCCATTTCTCCTTCTTGGAGAAGAGACTTTGCCTTCTGAAAGGATGCCCATACTTGAAGGCAGAACGGGCTCTAGTACCTAAGGGCTCAGTATTGCCTCAGGATAGGCCACCAAAGCAATAATTGGGGCTTATGAGTACTAGGGACAGGAGGCTAACAGATTGGGAAGGAACCAGGCAGAGACTCCTGTCTAGAGGTTCACAAGAGTGTGTCCTTAACACAGTTGGCTCAGTCATCCCATAAAAATCAGGGACACCATCCTGGTCACNGGATACGAGAAGTGAACCAAGAGGCCGTCCTCTGCTCTGTATGAATAGGGAACCTAGTCCCGGAGGACTGTAAACGGTAAGAGGATGGAGGCTAACCACGAATAGTAAGGTGCCCGACTAGGGAACGAGTGTAAAGAGTAAAAGAGGGTGTATGGGCTTGCACACGTGCAGGGAATGGAGAGNGCTCCTTTCCCCAAACCTACCCTTTGTCTTAAGAGTCAGCTTCCTTTTTTCTGGGACCTTGTAGGTCCTGGGCAGTGACCCCCGCCCCCGGAAAGCGATCCTCTTTCATATGTAAGGTGGGCACATTGTTATAGCTTCCTGGACACTTAGAGCCATCAGCAGGCTCTGATCCCTGTTGCCCGATTTACATTTCCATCCTTCTGGATGATGCACTGGGGGCTCAGTGACTAGCACATTTTGTGGCCCCCGCAGTTTATAAGAGGTTAAGGAGTGATGGAATGCCGACATAATGCTCTTTTCTACCCACTCCTGGCAAATGACAACGCAGGCAAACATCCAGAGCGAGCTTCCATTTTTTCTTGCTCTGCTGAAGAAAGGTCGGGGCAGCTTCCATTCAGCTGGCTCTAGGCCTTCCCGTGTCTAACTGAAGCAGCCAGAGGTTTAAAAGTCCTTCTTCCCGGATACAAACTAGTTTGAAAGTGAACCACATAAATGCAAACAGGTTAAATCAAACAGCGACGCAGAGCCTGGACGCTGAAATGCGGGACTTGGACCCTGGGGTGGGGATTCAGGGCTCTCTAGTATCCACTGCTCGTGGCTCCAAAGCACTCCAATGGGGTCACCTCCCGCTTGCAGATCCCCTGAGTAGGAGCTCAAGAAGCTCAAAGCCAACCCCTCTAGTTTGAGTCACTCGCTTTTGTGTTCGGGCGAGCAGCAGGCTGCCCATGCGCCTGGCGCACTCCCGCGGGCCTAGGCATTGTTTGGGGATCCCGCGCCCGTCCCGCTCGCCGCCAGGGGGCGCCCGAAGTCGTACTGGAGTCTGCAGCGCCCCCGGGCGCAAGGTCCAGCTCCTGCGGGCGGAGACCCAGGAGGCCTGTCTCAGACCTTTTAAACATCGGTGCCACTCGGCCTGGACCACACCCGGCTCCAGCTGCATTTTTCTCTCCATCTCGAGTCGTGCACCTTCTTTTCGTCCGCGACGTGTGTGTGTGTGTGTGTGTGTGTGTGTGTGTGTGTGTGTGTGTGTGTGACAGGCAAGCCCACAAGGCTGGGGAGCGGGGCATTCGCCTCTGGCAGAGAGTGGACTCACTTTCTGTGTGTAAGGCACAGCCCAAGGACACTCGGTGATCGTCCCCACGGGGTTTTCTGTGTGAGTTTACGTAGCCCGGAGGCACGAACTCCTGGAGAAGCACGCACTTGGCGCGCCTGGGTTAGCCCAGGCTCTTCAAGACTCCCTGGAGGCTCCCTGATTCACAGGCTTCCTCCTCTCCTCACTCTTTATGCAAAGCAACAGGCCTTTGCAGCGGAGAGTCCATGTTGACCCTCTTCCGCTTACTCCCTGCCTACTTCCAGGAAGAGAAGCTCCATTCACCCTCACCTAGTTGGTAAACAGTGACTGTACTGTGATCCGCAGTGCCAGGCCCCGGCATTCTGCTTAGAGAACGCTGCTTACTGGTCGCCAGCGATAGGTAGGTCCCCTCCCGCCACTCCCCCACACCCCACGCACAGCGAACAACCTCCGGCTCAAATGCTGCAGGCCTGAAGAAGCCCCACAACTCTGCATTTGATCCTGCCTCTCCGTTTGTTTTTTTTCTGTCTTGACGGACAAAGAAAGCCTCCCCAGTCTCTCTGTTGCCTGGTTAAACCTTTGCTGATTGCTAGATGTCTGGAGAGGGGAGACCTTCGCTCTCACACTCAGATGCTGAGGGGACCTCCAAGCTCTGGAGCTTGTCAACCCCAGTTCTGGCCAGCACCCGTGAAGGTCGCGGGGTGGACTGGGTGCCGGGAAAGCGAGCTTCCGCCTGCATTCGGGAACGGGGTCCTGAAAGCCTACGGAAGCCCCGGGAAGGAGTGAAAGCAAGAGAGCCGCGTGTATGCTGGTTTCTTAATTTCCACTATGCAGCTCCCGGCTGCGCAGGAGGCAAACTTGAAATGGAAACCAATTTCTCACCCCTACCCTCCAGTGTTCGCATCACTGGCCTGTCCTTCCTTTACATGGAAAACTGTGGGTGCTAAGTTTCCAGTTTCCTTGCTAAAATGCACGGCGGGGGAGGAGGGTTAGACTCTACAGCAGCTTCAGAGCCAAGAATAATAGCGGAGCAGCACATAGTAGGACAAACGTGCGAGGAAGATAAAAAGATGCAACTGCCTGACCAATGTCGTCTTGTCCTTAGAAATCCTCACTGCCACCCAGCAGGTGGCCGTCAACATTTTTAACAAACACCCCCCCACACACACACACATTTATTCTTGGGGGTTGATGGACCACAGCATGCGTTTGGAGANCACAACTTTAGGGAGTCGATTCTCTCCTTGCACCCTGTGGGTCCCGGAGATAAAGCTCAGATGGTCAGGCTTGATTGTTACTGGTAAGGCAAACTGGTGCCTTGATTGTTACTCTTTTGGGTTTTCCTAATTAGAAGGAAACTCAAGCACAGAGGGGTTAAGTAACGAACCAGGTCACACAGTAAGCGGTAGAGCTGTCTGTTTAGGGTCCTGCCCTTTTGTTTCTCCAGCAGTGTTGTTACTTGGCTTTTATCCACAGGCTTTCCAGGGGTATGTGCTGTCTTTCTTTTNCAGGGGTACCAGGTCTTCCCAGGCTCCTGGTGAGGCTGCCCAAGTTGCCAGGGCGAACGAAGTCTTTGTCCACGATTCGATGCAACCATCTGGGGGCGCCATTTCCCAAATCAGGGATCGTCTCTAGTTAGTGTAGCCAGAGCTGCTTTCCTCTCGCTGTGGGAACTTTGAGATCTTTTGCATTCTTACCGGTTGCTCAAGATGATGGCTTTTGGTGCTCGGAGGAACACAGACTTCATTTCTTAGACTCTCCTTCGTCCTGTCACTAGCGAGGACGACGCGGGTCCCCACTCTAGGGAAGCTTCCTGCGCCGGCACAGGGAAGACAGGTGCTAGTGACCAGAAGAGGTGCTCCTTACCCCAGGAATTTCGAGAGGGCGACCACAGGGCCCGNGACCTGGTGCTTTGAAATTTCTTTTTAAGAATTGGCTAGACTGAGGGCNAAGACTATGCTAACAACTGAACAGAGCTTTTGCTCATACTTCCTTAATATTTCAAGGGCCTCAGCTCCAACCTGGGAAAACCAGCCAAGGGACCAGACCAGGGAAGCTGGCTGGCCGGAGGAGGCCTACTGGGGTGGGGGTTAGGCCCTCATTCAGTTTTTACCAGGAAGGACCGCAGAGGCTTGGGCTGCAGTCAGGGGCTCTGAAGCAATGATCCCCTAAGGACAAAGCGGAGCTATCCCATGCCTGACTTGATGGCTACCTCACCACCAGAAGGAGCCTGTCAGGGAAGAGCAATAATTACTAGGGTCTCAGTGAGTCCTGTGGTTGGCAGATTCCAACCACCTGAGGACACCTGAGCTCTGTCCCAAGTATAGTGAACTTGCTCATTGACAAAGGCCAAGAAGTCAGTGAATGCATACTTTGGAGGTTTTGTAATAATGGCTAAAGAAGTAGAGAAGTAGAGTGGTTAGGAGCACTTGCTCTTGCNGAGGAGCCGGGGCAGTTGCCAGCATCCACGTTGAGTGGCTCACAATCCTCTGTAACTCCAGTTCTAGGACATCCGGAGCCCTCTGTCCTCCACCGGTACTTGCACTCTCATTCAAGTAAACACAATTAAATAAATAATACTTTTTTTTTCCCAAAAAATGACTAAGAGAAGCTAGACAAAAGTCCCAGCATTGGGGAGACTGAGGCAGGAGGATTGTCACGAGTTTCAAGCAAGTTTTGGCTGCATAGTGAGTTCTAGGCCTGTCTGGATTTTGTAGCCAAACCCTGTTCCAAATACAAAAACAAACAGCAATAGAAAACAGTTGCTCTACCATGATAAGAAACGATCACACACATGATCATAATCTGTAGTGGTCACAGTGCTTCTCCCTGGCCACAGGAAAGTTTGTTACCAGCAGACTAGAGATGGATGAGAGAATTGCTTTAGGGAAAGCTCATCTGGGAGTGGGGAGTGGCTGGTGGTAGGGCATATTAGGAAGGCTGTTTGTGGCTAGTATCTTGCAGGGTCCAGTTTCCATTCCATCTATTCTTTCAAGGAGAGAATGGCCCTTGAAATCTTGGAAGAAAGGGTGGAGCATATCTTGGTCTTCTTGCGCTGCTTCTGCTT
>LZPO01075961.1:136234-154890 GCA_001675575.1 Neotoma lepida | reverse complement strand
CCATGTGATGATAATGGACTAAACCCCTAAAACTATAAGCCAGTCTCAATTAAATGTTTTTCTTTACAAGAGTTGCTATGGTCATGGTGTCTCTTCACAATAATAAAAACCCTAACTAAGAGAATCAGAAAGACAAATCTCATACCTTTTTTCTCATATATGGAATACATATGTGTATATATGTATATACTTTATATATATTCTTTACATATATACCTTATGTATTATATATATATATTCTCTCTCTCTCTGTGTGTGTTTGAAAGCAGAAGGGGTTATTTGAGGGGAGGATGGAAGGGGTAGAGGGGAAGGTAATAGGGATGGATATGAACAAAGCTCAATTATATATACAAAAAACAATGAAACCATCATTTCGTATAATAACAAACACACACCATTTTAAACAGACAGGGCTTAGTATGAGTAGTTAGAATATTTTGTGATCACAAGCAGAATTCTGCTTTTTAAATTGTGATTTGGTTTATATTGCCCAAGTAAACCAAGAGTCGCATTATGAAAAATTACAAATTGCAACCCACAAGAATAGCAGGAGAACATCTTAAGAATATGGATGACTGTAGAGGGCACGAGGTCTTTGTGCTCACAGAGAAGCATGAGGGTAACCAAGCCTGGAAAGCACACAGGCTTGTCTCTTCAANGNAAGGGATGTGTACCCNTTTTCTATCCTTTTCTATCCGCGGGGTTGGGAGTGGATGTTGTTAACAGCCTGGTGATCTGTGCTATCTGTAGGGCCAGGCCACACCCAAATCCCCCAGACTATTGTTTATCTCAGACTCTTCCTCCCTAGATCTTTATCTTGAGCATTCTTTCTCAGTCAGTAGAACCCATCCTTAGGGGAGATGTCACATGTTCTTTGTAGCTTGGTGACCTCTATCTGATTCTACCCTAGGCCCTTACGATGCCTTAAGTTTTATTGTGCACATGGGGTTGTGATCATTGTTATCAGGACACTTTGTTTTCCAAAACTGTATGGCACTTAAATATGTCTAAAATAAACTGCCTGGTGTCAGACTCTGGAAGGTTGAGCCAACACTGGCTAACTAAGCTGTACCGAACTAGATTTCTTTCTTGCCTCTCATGGATCAATCCTCTGCCAGCCCTAAACATTTGCTGGGACCCCCACAGATGACTATGTGATTTAGTTTCAAATTAGAAAATTCACAGAAGTATGCGGTATTAAAGCTAGCTGTTGATTGATCAGACCTTCTGTTTACAGGAATGCAGGCAGAGAGCCAGAAGAATGAAAGTGACCATGGTCACACAGAAGGTTAGTGGAAGAAGTGACCCATAGATGGATTCATTCAGCCATGGGACTCAAGTGTAGGCTAGTGTGTGGTCATGTCACACAATAGCTGTCCACTCTCATGGCCTGCATCTGTCAGGCTGACTGAACACCAAGACTCCACTTTCCTTTGGGCTGTGCCTCTGAAGGCATTGGGTGGAATACTGNCCATTATAATGCCAATCAGGATGACGAGCAGAATTGAGAAGGGAGACAGCAAACTAAAGTACTGGAAGACTGCAAAATCGGGCACACCTAGGTGCTCTGACCTGTAATCTGTCTTTCTTGTTGGACTTTCTTTGGACCACCAGCCCCCAAATAATGACACAGAAACTTATTATTAGTTCTGAAAGCTTGGCTTTTAGCTTAGGCTTGTTCTTATAACTTGNATTAATCCATTCCTATTAATCTATGTTCTGTCATGTGGCTCTTTACCTCTCCTCTATTCTGCATGTCTGACTNCCTCTATGTCTCACTGGAGTCTCCTGCCATGCCAGATTCTAATCTTGAGTTCCTCTCTCTGCCCAGAAGTCCCTCCAAGTCTCTCTTTCCTAGCTATGGGCTATTCAACTCTTTATTAAACCAATCAGGTACCTTAGGCAGGACAGACAAAATGTAGATACATCTTTATGCAGTGTAAACAAATATATCCACAACACTGACCTCTCCTGTTTTCCTTAGAGTAAGATATTTTTCCTTAAGGGGAGAAAAGGGTAGATGTGAACCGAGTCTCCCTTCTAGCACCTCATTTTAGGACCTCCTGTTTTTCCATAATACTTGTTCCCTACCCCTAAGGCTCTAGAGATCTTGTTTGTTTGTTCATTTGCTTATTTGTTTATTTGTTTATTTATTTATTTATTTATTTATTTATTTATTTATTATTTTTTGTTTTTGTTTTCTCAAGACAGAGTCTCACTATGTAGCTCTGGCTGTCCTGGAACTCCCTACGTCAACCAGGCTGGCCTCAAATCAGAGATCTGCCTGTCTCTGCCTCCCAAGTACTGGGATTAAAGATGTGGATCTAGTTTTTAAAGTGGATCTCTCCTCTTCTTCCCTCCCTGTAAAAGAGGGTTCTTTGTGTGTGTGTGTGTGTGTGTGTGTGTGTGTGTGTGTGTGTGTGTGTGTGTTTGAAGAGTGGAGTCACTCAAAGTTTTAAAAACATTTCATGGTGTCCTTGAGGCAGGAATCCTTCCTTTCTGATTGTGCCCTGTCAGTGTCTAGCCTGGTATCTGGCTGTATTAATTCAATACCCACATGCTTCATAATGAAGTGATCTACAAGGCATCTCTCTATGCCTAGGGATCTTTGTTAAAAAGCTAAGGAGAACTGAACCCTAAAGGTTGGGCAGAAGTGAGAGAACAGCCTCAAGATGGTGCTTTGGGCCTTTTGCTATTTGAAACCAAGATGAGTTATACCTGTTCCATGTGGCTGAATACATGACCATACCAGGGATGTCTAAGCATGCCCTGCCTTTTGGAATTTCATTCTTACCAGTAATGCACAGTAAGTTTTCATTGCATCGGAAAGGTTTTCCCATGGGAAACCACTGCCAACTGTACTATGATGAATCCTCTTTTCCAACCAGCTAGGGCTAGATAATTGCAGATACCTGACCAAGCCAATAGGTTCACTCTACATGGCTCAATGAACTACTCTTTTGTTCCGTGCAGACAAATATTGCCATTGCTTATTTGTGACTTATGCGTGAGCTATTANACTCTAACATGCTTGTATTCAATGTGGCATGCTACTTTATTGTTATTTCTTTGCATTTCTCATTTAATGTATCTGGAAACTCTTGGGTGCAATAGGTTCTTATTGAGCAGCAGAAGAATCATACAGCTTCAAATCACAGTGCAGAGCTGAGTTTCACCCATCAGTGATGACTCAGTTATGGTACCTGCATTTGGCTTCCTGACTATATAGTCTTAGATGGTTGAGAGCTAAGTCTTAGCTTAGATGGATGCTCATCTCTGCAGCTGTCTTAAGCAGAGGGCAGTGTATATGGCTGGCTGGTGCTAGTGGCCTGTTGATTGTTTCTTGACTCTTTTTCTTTTGGGGAGTCTGCCACCCAGCTCCCAAATAAGTCACACACAGAGTTTTATTCTTAATTATGAATGCCCAGCCTTAGCTTGGCTTTTCCTTAACTTTAAATTAGCCCCATCTGTCTTTTGCCTCAGGGCTTTCCCCAGTCTTTTTACTTCTGTAAATCTTACTCTTACTCCACATCTTGCTGTGTAGCTGGGTGGCTGGCCCCCTGGAGTCCTCCTCCTTCTCTGGCTACTTCTTTGATCTTCTCCCAGATTTCTCCTTCTGTATATCCTCTCTGCTTCTCTTATCCTTTCTCCTACCTTGCTATTGGCCATTCAGCTCTTTATTAGGCCATTAAGTGTTTTAGACAGGCACAGTAACTCAGCTTCACAGAGTTAAACAAATGCAACATAAACAAAAGTAACACACCTTAAAATAATATTCTACAACAGTGGCCAGCATGTCTTCAAGAGAAACAATCATATGATTATTTTCCTATAATTGTCCTTTTAAATATTGCTTTCCTTATAAGACTGAACCCTGACATTTAACCCTTGTGTTCTGGAGACTGACCTTTTGTCCAGAAGATTTGAGTCCTCTAGATGGCCAGGTTTGGTGCTGTGATAGCTAAATCATGACAGCAACAATGGTAACAGAAATGCCTGCCATCCTCTGTACACAGCAGAAGTTTGTAAGAACCAGTGGGTCTCTCCTGGGGCTGGATGAACAGACATCCCCACTCTGTCTCATGAAAGGAAGATCTGGGAACATTTTCAAAAGTAATAGGCTGTGAAGCTCAGGTCTCCCACTATGTTTCCTCACTTCTGAGAAATTTCACCAAATTATTAAGCACTTATATTTTTACAAGGAAAAAAATCTCAATTTCTGTTCCTGGACTGTATGTAGTACACATCTTACTTGGGTGCATAGGATTTTGTTTAGGACATTGTACTTATGACAGGCCCACTGGGCAACAATTACAACACACAGACAGATCCAACTCAAGGTCTTTAAAACAAATCATTGACACTGGTTCATAATAGAGTAAATATCCCACTGATTTAATATCAGTAGCACTTTGTGTTGTCTTCTCATGGCCTTTAGGCTGGGCTGGCTAGTGGGAAGGGGACCCAGGTGGTCACATTATGTGGAGCACTTACGTTGTTCCTTGCCAATCACCTCACCCCTGTGCTCCTGGGAGCAATTTACAGTGGAATGGAGAGCAGAGAGAACCATAATTATGTCTCAGTCCTGGTTCATCACCCAATAGGGTCTTGTATTTCTACATGTGTCCTTATAAATCTTTTAGTTAAATCAGGGTCTCAGATGTGAAATCCAGCTCCCCTGGGAACTTTTTAGTAGAAACGAAAGTCTGGTTTAGGTTATTATTTTTTTTAATAAGCTTTGTGAGCTGTTTACTTATGATAATTGTAGATTTAGAACAAAGTTATTTTATAAGACACTAAAAACAAAATTTCAAATGAACTAAAATAGAAACACCTCAAACACACCTTATGTTACACAGAGCATGACACATCATATTTAGGTATCACTTTTGCGTTGCCTCTGTGTGTGTGATTGTGTGTGTGTGTGTGTGTGTGTGTGTGTGTGTATGTTGTGGACCAAACACAGTGTCATGTGCATACTGGGTGTTTTACCACTGCACTACATCCTAGTCCTGTTTTCCAATGAAATAATTTGGTAGCTGTAATGTAATAAAGTAATGAAAACAGGACAAACTTACCCATTCTGGTTATTGTTATGTCCTAGAACAACATTTAATCTTGATAAAAACCAGTCAACCATCTGATTCAGTGGGTTTGGTGCCGACTACACCCTGAGTGGGTCAAGTCCTGGAGCCCATATCCTAAGCTGCACACTGACTAAAGAGAGCAAACTGTGGCAGGGGTGGTTATAGGCTATGAGCTGGGTAGTTCCAGTTCCATAAATTGTTCTTTTAGCTACACATGTAAACACACACACACACACACACACACACACACACACAGAGTCACGAGTGTGTGTGTGCATACTTGCACACACATATTATTAAATATTTTTTCTCATTTTGGACTTCTGAATTTTAATCTGAGATCAAATTACTAGACACTATTAATGAAAACTGAGCACGAGACCCCCAAGTAGCTCTAGAACTTTGCAAAACCGTGGTTTGAATGAGCTATGTCTCCTGTAGCCTCATGCATTTGAACACGTTGTCCTGTTGGTGGCTCTGTTGGAGAGGCTGTGGAGGTGCAGCCTTGTTGGAGGGTGGCTCTGTTGGAGAGGCTGGGGAGGTGCAGCCTTGTTGGAGGGTGGCTCTGTTTGAGGAGACTGTGGAGGTGCAGCCTTGTTGGAGGAAGTATCCCGCTGGGGGTGGCTGTGTGCATTTACAGCCTTGCCTCACTTCCAGTCTGCTCTCTCTACTTCATGGTAGAAGTTAAAACCGTGAATCTCAGGTTTGTTTTTCAGCTGTCTGTTTCTGTGCCTCACCATCATTATGGATCCCCTATCTGGAAATATGTCTTAGTTAGTTTCTATTTCTGTGATAAAACACCGTGACCAAAAGCAACCTGAGGTGGGGGGATTTATTTCACCTTCTAGCTTGTATTNCATTATCTAGGAAAGTCAGGGCTGAGCTGAGCTGAGCTGAGCGAGTATTCTATTACATAAGTAATTAGCATTTTTCTTCTGAATTCTCCTTTTAGAGCACTTCTAAATTTTTGTTATTAAAAACAAAGCTGCACTGTAAATCTGTATAATCACCTCCTTGTGCTTATTTGGAAGACTTTTTNCGGGAACTATGATAAGGAATAGATATTCTGAGCCACAGAGTATGCCTAGATAGTCCATTGAGGCCATTCCCATGGAAACTTTCACTAACAATGAAAGTTTCATTTTCCTGCATCCTTGCACATTGGTACCATACCATCTCTCCAATTTGATGACTGTGAACAAGCATCATATGAATTNTTTCAGTCCATTGATTACAAGCAAGGTTTACAATGCCCTTTGCATATTTATGGGACTTTCAATGTCTCCTCCAGCAACTCGAATGTTTTTCTTTATTCTGTCATTTTCTTTATTGATTTATAGATTTTCTTTATCTATTCTTGATGTCACTTTTTAAAAAAATCAACCAAATGAATTGCAAATATCTTTACTACATCAGTCTTGTCCTTCTAGCTTTATTGTAGCCTTTTTTTCATCCAGTACTAATTATAATTTAGACACAGTTACCAATATTTTTCTGTATGGTATTTGCTTCTATGGCTTGTTTAAGTGTTGTTCCTAATGCATCTCACGGAATATCCCAGCATTCTTTCTACAGTTTTGTTTTTTGTATGTATTTAAACGTTTCATTGGCCTGCAGTGGTTTTTGTGTAATGTGTCACAGCAGACTCCCTGAGTGTGTTACTATTTTTCTAGGTTACTCGAATACATGCGTCACATACCAGGACAATTTATGCAGACTTCAGCTGATTCAGAGCAAAATTTGGAATCTTTCCAGCGGCAGTGTGTGTCTGCGGTCCCTGTTGTCTTAGGTGTCACAGAGGTAGCTAAAAATGCTGAATACAGATGTGATTTGAATCCAAGCTCAAACTTCTTTATTTTAAACACAGCAAAGTAATAGGATTACTAGCAAAATAAATCAACTTGTAAAAATCTGGTGTGGAGATGATTATAATTGGAGAGAAGTTTAGGGTAGAAACACGAGCCGTTCATTTCAACTTCAAATAGTTTGCAAGGGTCAGAAGACAAGGTCCCCCTACCCCTGGGCTCTGAAAATATGATCATGAAGTGGAGAGGACACAATAGCAGCAAACCCAAAAGCCTGTGAAAACCATTCNAAATGAACTGAACAGCATAGTGAAACACTGAACAGTCAGTGAAATTCAAGGCCTGTGAAAAGCACTTCTTCTGGGTAAAGAAGCTATTTGTACACAGCGCTCAGAGTTGCCCTCTCACTCCCACATCTAACCAATTTTCTCTAGCCTTCTTTTGTGAAAGCTAAAGGTTAAACACTTGATCAGTTTCTCACCTTGCTGGTCATATGACTCAGCTCTAGCCAGTGAAGCAAATAGATGACTTCCTCCCCATGCAAGAACACAACCTTGCCTCAGACAAGGCTTTTAGTTTTCTACCTTCTTTCTTCTTAGAAATATGAGACATGAAGGCAGGTGCAGAAACTGTCCTAAGGCNCCAAGAACTGAGTCATGTGGATTCTGAGGTACCCTGCAATGGTGTTGTTACTANAGTTAGACTTCTTGTTGCCAGAGACAAAAATAATACACATCTGTGTAAGTCTTTGTAGTGAAGGGTTTTTATTTCTTAAATTCATTTATGGCTAAATGAATAAATGCCTACCTGGTATGGTTTAGATGTCTCTTTCCTTTTTACATTACATGTTATTTATCACTGAAAACACACACAGTAATGAATATGTGTTAGTGAAGCTCATAGGAATGAGCAGAGGAGAACATGAAGATGGAGTGTGTACCTTTGTGTATTTTTAACTTACAATAGAAATGAAATGTGACCACTGCTAGAGTTAATTTGTGACAGGTGCCCCACATGCCAACATTTGGCCCTGTTTCTTTGTCAGATGGTCTTCTATAAGCATGTGGGACTCACATGCAGTCTTGGTACTACATGGACGGACATATTTGTGCATCCCTGTCCCAAGGTAGGGTGTATTCTATGTGTTTTAAAAGTCACATCAAGACCATTTGTGTTATGGGATGTTAATGGCATACTTTCTGATACAAAGCAGTCCATAAAATATTCCCTTTGGAGCTACAAGTAGTTCCACCTATTATAGACACAGAATAGTCCCTTTATCAGTGTGGCTTTGAAAGACAAAAAAAGCTATCTTTTTATGTTGTCTTCCCCTGTGGTCTTTGAACAATACAGCCAAGGGTCTTTCTCTCTCTCTCTTTTTTATACTGGTATCCCTCATCATAATTTAATTAAAAATTACTTACATTTGTTCATACATGTGTATAATGCCTTCTGATTATACTCACTCCATAGACTCTCTTATCCTCTCACTCCTGTCACCACTCCCTGTACCCTACAAATGCCCTTCTTACACTCATGGTCTTTTGTTTTGTGGCCCATTCTATTTAACAAGGGCCATTCATCTGATCATAGGGCTGGAACTATCCTGTGGATCCTGATATGAGCTCTTGCTTACATGTTTCAGGATCTCAAGAAGTGATTGCCTTTTGCTATGGTCTGGATTCCCCCACCCGTCCCCGGTATTCATGTGTTTCAACTTATTCACTGGTGCCGCAATATTAAGGGGTGAAGCCTTTAGGTGGTGGTTAAGTAATGAGGGCATAACTCCCTTGTGTGGGACCAGGCTCTTTATGACTGGCTTACAGGAGGGGCTCATTCTCTTCTGTCCTTCCTCTCATGTGAAGACAACATCTGTCTTTTCTGAAGAATCACGTCACCATCCTGGAAGCAGAGAGTATCCCCCACAACAGCCCTGCTCATCTTGGACTTTCTGCTTCCAAAACATGAGAAATAAATCTCCATCACTTATAAATGACCTACTAAGGATTATGTCAGATCCTTCTATTTTTGTGGTTCTAGGGGTGAAATCCAGATATCTACACATGCTTTGCAACACTATACCACCGAGCTACATTTTCAGTCCAAAGTTCTAGATTAAATTCAACAGTGGAACACTATGCAGTTTCTAGTTCCCTGACTTGGAGGAATAAAGTCTACAACAACGATGTACGCTAAGCCAAGTAATTTCTAACAAAGTATCCTTTGGTTGTGGTCAGCCTGATGATAGAATAGTGATGGGAAGGAGAGGACAAGACGAAGTTCTGGCTACAGGAGCCACACCCAGGTTGTCCTTGGCCTAGAGAATCCCCAGGAGGATGGGTTGGGAGACATCCAGGATTGTCCTTTCTCCTTGGATTTTGTTCTTGTTCCCAAGAGGTGATTATCAAGGGTTTNGCAGCGACTGTCATCCTGACTTTAATTGTGTGGTGTGTGACTCAGGCTGTCCCATGGTCTATCCCTGGCACTTCTAATCTGNCCAGACTTGGCCTGAGGCTCAAGAAGAAACAACTGCAAGTGTCATAGCACAAGGCTGAGGTTGGGGGAAGCTCGCCAACTCATTATTATGGTGCTGAAAATCTCCCTCTGGAGAACCCTGTACTTAAGCCTTCCATGACATACTTTGTTAAATCCCTTAGATGAAGACAGCTTGTGTATGGGAATAAGATGCTCTGGCTCTTTACACTTCAATCTGTAGCTCATTATACACACACGGGGTGATGTGGTTTTCGCCTGTTTGTCTTCCTCTACCTAGGTTGGATGTCATTGTTCTTGACTGAAAAACACCACGCATCTGAGATGGTAATGATTTTCACTCCACATGAAGGCATGTTTCAGAGATTGTTTACAGTCGCTGTGATTACCCAAGTTCAGTTTTCTTTTATATAGACGGAAGGGCTTTAAAAAAATCTGATGAATCCCAATGTTGGCGCATGCTGAGAGTCATCTTGACCTCAGAGTGGAAGTTTATCTTTTGAGGTTGTTTTGACTCGGGGAAGGATAGACACTGGAACTTTCCATGGAGAGCACTGTTTAGTTGGCTTGTGTTCCTACTCCATGATGTTAGAACGGAAATCCTCCCTGACTAGAAGGCCCACTCCTCAGCCAAAGTGACAGTCTATGTGCAGCGTTACTGTCTTTGCAGGACAGAGAATCCCAGGAGGTAAATTCATGCAGACCCTACTCCTGGGTTGGGAAATTTGCATTTCTCATGCTTTATTGGTAAAAAGCTTGAGATCCCAGGAGTGCCAGGCATCTTAGACAAGTCATTAGGAAATGATGCTGAAGACCAAGTGGGGATGCAGTAAACATAAGGGAAATTAGTGGATGCAGTGGTGAGGCACTGAGTATGTCCTAGGAATTCTTAATTCCGAGCTCAAGCCCATGAATCTGTACTGCAAAACTGGCCTGTGATAGCTTGTTGAGTGTTCTGATGCTGATCTATTGGACTCTGTGATTAAGGACCNGGCTGTATGGTGAGGGGAAAAGCTGGTGATTTTGCTACTTACTAGACTTGAGAAGTGGCAAGATCTTTAAGAGATGAGACAGTGGGATAAAGTTGGGTCACTGGGGGTGTGCTCTTGAAGAGGCTAGTGGGACGCTTGTCCCTTCCTGTCTCTGTCATTTCCCAGTTGCCATGAAATGAGCAGCTTCCTATATCCCACGATCCTGCCATGATGTCCTATTTCATCAGAGGCGCAAAGGCAGAAAGGTCAAGTGACCATGGACTAAGCCTATGAGTCAACATGACCTTCCCCCTTATACATTGACCATCTCAAGTGTATTATTAGAGTAGACAAAGCTAACCCACTGCTCTGTCTTGGCAATGGCACACTGTACCTTGTCTTTTCAATTTTCTTTTTTGTTTTTAGTCTCTTTGATTTTTAATTTGAGAATTTCATACATGAATACACTCTATCTGCATCCTTCCTATCTGCTCTGACTCCCTCAATTCCTCTTGTGCCTCCCCAAACATCCCTCTGGGATTTATTTCCTCTTCTTTGATATTTATATCTATCTCTAGCTATATATATGTATTTATATACATATACGTACATATACCTCCTAGTGAATATATGTAGAATATATGAGTATGAATATATGGTGTATATTAATGTATAAAATATACAAACACATATATTTATATAGTATGCATGTATATCTCTTAGAGAGTCTAATTAGTGTTACCCTTATTTGCACACATTTAGTCATGACCACTAAGGATTGGAATATTGTCCCTGAATAGAAGATAAAGAAAACCTGATTGTCCCTTCAGGGCCATCGTTTCCTGCCTGAGCACTTCATCTAGGGGTACGGCCTTATGATTTTTCCTTCATCTATGTTGGCATGTCAACTGGTGTGGTCTTTGCAAGTCTCATGCAGGCAGCCATATTGTTGAGAGCTCATGGGAGCAGCATCCCTGCTTTGTCTAGAAGACACTATCATGCAGCAGGCTTCCTGGTCCTCAGGTTCTTATGCTCTTTCCATGCCTTCTTCTGTGAGGTTCCCTGAATCTTAGGTGTGGTGGTTGTGTTGTAATTGTCCAATTTGGGGCTGGGGACTCAAGGCCAGTTACATATTCTCTGNATTTTGGCCTGTTGTGGATCTCTGTAATCATCTCCATATGCTGAAAAGGAAGCTGCTTTGGTGAGATGTGAAGGCTACCTTTACCAAGAGAGCTCACAGATGCGGCTTCCATTTGTGCCTGGAGGGGTGGCATAGAGTGAGGGTCCTGTGTTATATTAGTCACCAAATCTTCTTTATTATAGTGCAAAAAATGATCTATGTTTCCCTCTGAGGCCTGGGTCCATTCTCTGCTATGGCTTCCTCATTGACCTTGTTCCGATACTGCTCTCTGCTGTATTTCAAGTCTCTCCTTCCCTAATAGGTCTTTCTTTCAGTTTACAAATGGATTTAACTCCTCTGTATATTAAGAAAAATATTTCTAGTCCTGTCTCTTATACACATCTAGATGTGTATAAGAGGCCGGTGTTGTGTGTTAGCTGTCAGCAAGTGTGGATCCAGTTTGGATCATATCTGTCTCTTATACACATCTAGATGTGTATAAGAGACAGGGCCAGAAGAGGGCATCAGAGGCCCCTGAAGCAGTTACAGGCAGTTGCCAGCTGCCTGACTTGGGTGCTGGGAACCAAATTTGCAGCAGCTCTGTGTGCTTGTCCCTGCTTAGTCCTCTCTCCAGCGGCTCCCTTCAGATTCTTGGTGCAATTCTCTCTACTTCCTTTTTTCACATCTTCACCATTAATCTAAAATTAGGCCAGCAGAGTCCTGGCTTTGTCTATTTCAATGACCACTTTGGTCAAAGGTCTCTGTGGCAGTGTTGTGTGTTAGCTGTCAGCAAGTGTGGATCCAGTTTGGATCATATTTATATTTAATTTTTTGTTTGCTTTAGATAGGGTTTTGTCATGTAGCCCCGGCTAAACTGAACTCATGGTCTTCCTGCCTCAGACTCCCAAGTATAGAGATTAGAGACATGAACCAAGAAGTATGTTTGACTTCTCTGTGGCATTCAAGTGAGTTAATTTTTAGGGTATTTTTGAAAATGAATGATAATATTTAAGGTAAAATATGGCTTTCTTTTTCTTTTCCTTTTCTGTTATCATGGGTAGTAATTTAAATAATTAAACTCTAAATTCTTGAACAATTATTAGATTTTCCTACTCAGGGAAGTTTTGGGGCTTACAGAGAATTTGAGTAGAAGGCAGGGAGGATTCCCACGGGCTCCTTTTCTCCCTGTGGTCTGTGTATTTGTTACCACTGATACTGATGCATTATTGGTTAAGGTTTGCTGGGCAGGTCTATGCATGTTTACAAGCGCATGATGTCATGCACCNCAGTTGCAGATCCCCTTTGCTGCTGTAAGGATGCCCTGTGTTCCTCCCTCCTCCCTCCTTAATGTCTTACCTTCCTACTGTTGCCATCTATCTGATATTTTCCCCTTTCTGTTTCCGTCACTGCTCTGCTGACCTCCTCCACGGTGCCACATCTTTGGGCTCCTCCAGATGCTTTCCTCTCCCAGAGCTTCTGTCCCATTTCACAGTTATGGCCACACTTGTATTTCGTTGTGGACATTTCCTTCCACTTGGACCATGTCTGCCTTTGCTTAAAACAAGCAAGCAAACAAACAAACAACTCATTTGATTTTATGTGTATGAATGTTTTGCTTGCATGTCTATCTGTGCACCACTTGTGTGTCTAGTTTCCTCAGAGGTCAGAAGAGGTTGTTGGATTCCCTGGTAATGAAGTTATAGGTGGTCGTGAGCCTCTATGTGGGTGCTGGCAACTGAACCTGGGTCCTGTGTAAGAACAACAAGTACTCTTAACCTCTGAGCTGTCTCTCCAGCTCCTGCCTTTGCTCCTTAAACATCTTTTACATGGAGATGAGGGAAAGGCTATTCACTTCTGAGAAACCCTTCCATCCTGTGGTTGTTTGTCAGGTACACATGTGTGAACAGCAAGGCTTTATGACGGACTCTTCTATAGGTGGGAATTTCTCAACCTCAGTGTCATGGACATTTTAGGCCTGATAATTTGTTGTTGTTGTGGGGCTGTGTTGTGTACAGGAAGATGATGTCTAGCTGCATGGTGGTCTTTTGCCCACAAATGCCTTTAGACTCTTTCCTTTCCATCCCTGGCACAAGATTATACCAACAAAAAATACCTTCACACATTGTCAAATGTCATGCCAAGGCACCAAATCATGCCATTGAGAACTACTGTGCTAATATGAGGTGCTTTCTGTTCCCCGGGGGGCCCTGAGGGGGGGAACCCGGGGGGACTATGCATCATTTGAGACTCATTCGGTCATCTCCCTTACAAGGTCTCTCACACCCCTCCTTTCTTTTCTGCAGGGCTGCTTCACCCTTTGTTCCTCACCGTCTTCCTATGATGCCACTGTACTTTCATTTATACCCAGAGCTCTCTTTCCTTCCCAAGGATTGTTACCATGTGTCAGTCTTACAATCCTAGTAATGTTCCAGGGTGTGGCCCTTACTATGTCCAATCTACTGTTGAGTNGATGAGCCACAGTGGCCTCTACAGGCCAACATCTCCTGTGAAACATTCTCATCACAATGTCCATCTCCTTCAAGGCCCTTCAGACAGTTCATAAACCACTGTCCTTCCCTATCTCTACACAGACCATTCTAAACTCCACGAAGGCTGATGCTGTGTTTGCTTTTTGTCCTCACTGATACACAATGTGCTTAGCTCGATTAGACGCCTGGTTTTGTGGAATGAATGAGTGGTCCTGGGAATGAACGGCTTTGGAGTTCAGGCTGGGCTTGACAACAACATCTGCAGCTACAATTATTGTTCAAGTGTCTTTATAGGCAATGCATTCATTTGAGAATCACAGCACTGCTAAACAGGATTGTTTTTATCATGTAGATAAGAAACCCAAAGAACACCAGTGAGGCTGAGCATCTTAAAGTCTTTTATACAGTCATGACAGCATTGGTACTCTCTAGTTACATGTGGAATAAAATGAGAACTCCTTTCTACCATGAAATTCCAACAAGATTAAAGTCTTCCTGGACCAAGGCAGTGAGCTTTATCTCAAGTAGTGTTTTCTGTGTTGTAGGGGAATTTCACTCTTGGATGAAACCCAGGAATGGGTCATACCCAGGGATGGATGATACCCAGGGATTGGTGATACCCAGGGATGCTTGTGTATTTTATTTTACATCTGACATAAAGAAGCTAGCATCAAAGAGGATGTGGGAAGATATATGGAATTTCTACAGAATGTTCTTGATAGAGAGGTGGAGACAAGCCTCTGATGATGTTTGACCTACCTTTGATGCCAGTGGAAGGACTGAAGATGAATGTGANTGGCAGGANGGGATTCCAAGANTATCANGAAGGCCCTAGTTATGAATCTCTGCCTTAAAGATCATTGANTGAGTTTTTAGCAAGATGTTCACCAAAGGTTAACCTTATTGCCTGAAATCACAGTATTGAGAGGTGTACAGCAGCTGCTGGGAGCAGATGCAGCCTGGCTCTGTGGGAATGAGTGAGTTACTTGGGGACATCTTTACTTTAGCAAGGCCCCAAGTCTTCACCATACAACAGAAACTCCTGTGAATTCCTCTTTAGCTAGAAGAATGTTTGCTGTTTGTCTTTGCTCACCCTTATACTGACGCATTTGACCACCCATAGCAAAAGCAGACATGATATCCACAGACAGGAGAACCAGAATGCATTTGGGTGCTTCAGTTTAAAAGTTCTTCTGCAGGGGAATCAAGGCTGCAACCTGGTCACTCATTCACAAAGTATTTGCGTGGTCTACTGTGTGTACAAGACCGATCTCCTGTGAATATTCTGCAGAAGCAAAACAGATTTGCTCCCAGCAGAAGAAGCCCAGTGGTGACATGCAGAAGAGCTATCTGAGGAGAGGCTCTTCCACTTTTCTGGGCATCACCTGCAGGCTGCTTACTCTGAGTCTAGCGGCCCTGCGCTGGGATTTGGTTTTATGGAGTTTAATGTAAGGTGCTGTATTTCATGAGATGAAATCATAACACAGTGGGTTGCAAGAATTTTGAGAGATTATTTCTTCAGAGTGTTGGCAAGCATCGTCCTCCAGAGAACGTCTTTGTCTTAAACAGAAATATAGACCTTTCATAGAACTGGAAGGATAGTGAATTCTTAATCCTTTCTAGACAGCTAAGGTTTGGACGGTTGGGCTGATGTGGAATGCACATGGCTGGTCTGACCTCTCCAGTTGAACTGTTTTTAAATCTGTAACTTTGACTGTATCCTGAAACCTCAGGGTACATGGGAAGTGCATTTTGGGGGTGTCCTCACTTCTAAGCTATCATTAAAGCTTCCTTCTATTTATAGATTGTTAAATTCTCAACACATTTTGACAATGTAAAGGAACATTTGGCTCAAACCAGAGAATCCCATCAAGCACTAGCTCAGGTTTCCTTCCTCTGCCCTTCCTGTTAGATTTTCAGCAGCAAGTTCTTCAACTCTGTTGTAGGGAAAGCCAAGCCATTCCCTCACCTTAGGGTCGACCCCTTTCCTTAAACACATGTACCTGTCCTTAGGCTAAACATCTCTTCACTTTGTGATCATTTCATCTCCAATTTTCCTGCAATGCAACATCTTGGGCCAGGTTTCTCATGAATGGCAGAAAAGAACCAATATCCCATGGGGGAATCTGGCGCCTCTTCTGATTTTGATGTGTGTGGAAGGGGTTTGTGTCCTCTGCAGCCCAGAGCCGGCTTGAAACGTGGTTCAGGCAAGAAATGTTTTGGAAATGCAATTAATTCAGCATGGGAACCTAGCAAAGCCAATGTGGGCTCCATTGTACATAGCTCTTTTCCCAGGGAGGCTCCTTCCTCCCTTCTTTCAGAAGTAATAGTTGAAACCTTACAACTTTAAAGAGGTCTGCATCGGCTGCCATATCCTCTCTAATGATAAAAAGATGTGCACATCAGGACAGATGTGTTTGTATCAAATTGTGTGCTTGATATATCTCATGTGGAGCCCCCAGTGAATTCTTATGGCAACTCGGATGAAATTCTTGTTACCGAGGAAGGGAGGCAGGGGTTGTGAGTTATTACCATCAAGTAACGAATGTTACATTCCTTATCAGCCTCAAATGCTTCCTCAGAAATACAAGTCAGAACAGGCTGTCCTGTGAGACAGTCCGGGCTGCAGGATGCTGGGAGTCAAGCTCAGCGAGGTGCACAGTACCAGGTATGGCCAACAGAGGGGAGCAAACTTATGTGCACCTGTAAACAGTCACCCAGATTTCACCTTGCTTCTCCAAAGAGTCTGCTCACCTGAGGAGAGTGGAAAAAAGGTGACTTGGGGGTTGAGGAGATGGNTCAGTCAGTAAGGTGCCTGCCATACAAGCACTGTNTTTGGATTTCCAGAATGCTCATCAGAAGCCAGACATGTTTTGGGTGCCTGTGACCCCAGCCTTGTAGGGGTTAGCAGCTGTCAGACAAGTTGGTTCCTGAAGCTCATTGGCTAGGCAGCCTAGCCCATTGATGACTTTCAGGTTCACCAAGTGACCCCATATCAAAAATAAAGGCAGGGCACAATTGAGGGAAGACATCTGCTGTTGGTCTTGGGCCTCCACACATGGGCACACAGATATCACACCACATGCACAACAGCAATGGTGACTTGCAGACTTCCAAGTCAGAATCTCCAGGGCTTAGACCAGGAAGTGGAAGNTTTAATAAGCTGAACAGCCAGTTACTAGCATCAGGCAAGTGTAAAAACCCAGTGGGGTGAGGACAGGCATTTACTAGAGGGAGCTTGCTGAGTGTGTCTGCTGGTTAGAAACATCACCAAAGGGACTGTTCTGAGTCTTCATTTGCTGAGAAGAATATTACCTGTGTATTTCTCAANGCCCTTCTGTAGACTGTTTCTCCCAAGTGTATTTCTTTCCAAATTGTTTTTAAGAAAGACTTTTGCTTTTTTCCTAAGAAAGTGGCCTATTTTCTTACATGAGATGAGAATTTTGTGGTTCTTTGAAATGTCTCAGCTGCCAGGAAATATTTATTTATTCATTCATTCATTTATTTATTTATTTATTTATTTATTTATTTATTTATTTATTTATTTATTTATTGTGTGTGTGTGTGCTTATGCACCTGTTACAACATGCATGTGGACGACAGAGAACAACTTTCAGGAGTGGATTCCCTCTTTCCAACAAGTGGATCCCAAGCCCAATGATGGAACTCAGGTCGCCTGACTTGGAATTACAGGCATGCACCATCATGCTGTGCTGCTTGTTTAAGTTTATCCTGTTCCTGCCAATGACCGATGGAAACANTGGAGGGAACCAAAGAGGCCTGCATCAGTTCTACAAGGAACCCATTGGTTATCTGCAGATGGAAAACCTGGACCAGTTACCCTGACGGTAATGGAAAGTCCACAATCTGGAGTTAATGCATGTCATTTGCTTTCACAAATCACAGTTCTGCCAAAGTGGGGCAATGCCTTTTCCCTATACACAATTCACAATTGCAGATTTGTTTGGAGATATCAGCTGTGGTTTTACTTCTTTTGTTTTCAAAAAAGTACATCAAGGCAAAGATGAAAGCAAATAGGGTAAAGTCCAGAGGATTTAGAACAAAAAGCAAGTCACCCTCGAGTGAGTGGGCCCACNTGCTGGGAAGATCGGCTTCTGAAGCTCTGGGAATATTTGATCATTATTTTCTAGTGGTTTNCTGTGTCCTTTTTTCTATTCTCTCCTGTGAGAAATCCTATTTTCTCCTAATGTTTCTGCACTCCTTTCCTTGGTGTTGAGGATTTTNTTTTCCTTCTCAGATGGCAAACATTTCTGTCAGAGTAACTGGTCCAANTTTTCCATCTCCAGACAACAACAGACTTCCTTGTCTTAAGTTCCCTTGCTCACACCTTTTCTCCTTCTTAGTGTCATTTGGAAGGTCTTACCCCACCACTCTCGAAGCTTCCTCCTGCACCACTTGGGGCTGCAGTTCTCTGTGCTCCACCCTGGCATCCAATTACCTCTTTCTTTCTTGATTAGAAGTGTGTCTGAGCTCATGTCTGTGTGGATGTCTTTACTTTCCACAGGACCTTAGCAGGTTAGTCACTGTAAGTAAGCCTGTGCCTTATTAAGATAAACCCCCAAATCTCAGGGGCTCCCACACCAAGGGTCTATCTTCCTCACACAAAGTCCAGTCTGATATTTTGATTTAGGTGGCCCTTCTGGTTGTATTGGGTCCTTCAACTCTAGGCA
>LZPO01075961.1:118571-135851 GCA_001675575.1 Neotoma lepida | reverse complement strand
ATCCATCTATCCACCTATCCATCCACTCATCCATCCATCATCCACCCATCCATCCATCCATCCATCCATCCACCCATCTATCTGTGGAGAGAGAGAGACTATGATGTATTGAGTCATGTCTTCCTGATGGTCTCAAGAGGGACCAAAACNTCAAGCTCAGNTTGGTACCCAGGACGGGAGGAGAACCTGAGGGGGTGTGCTCCCCANTTCCTCAGTCTCTANCCCATTTCCTCAGCTGGAAGGCAGGCTTGTGCATGGGCTCAATTACTCATTATCCTTTCAATTGGCTTTTTAACTGTTTTTGAGATAGGGTTTCTAGCCCAGTCTGCCCATGAACTACTATTAGCTGAGGACCTTGAACTTCTGACTCTCCTGCCTCCACCCTCTGAGGCTTCCACCATGTTCTTCATTTATACATCGCTGAGGACTGAGTACAGAGCTTCAGGCATGCTAAGTAAGTACTCTGACTGAGCTAGAGACCCTATCCCTAAAGTGACTCTTTATTGTCCCACTGGGAACCGAAACACTTCGCAAAATAGCCGAGGATGAAGCTGATAAGTGGATTTTTGCCAGACATTTTTATTTGTGGACTCATCAGGCTGAAGATAAGAATAGCTTATCAATGCTTTCAATATAGGCTTTAAAAAATAATTTAAATATAATGCTTATTCAACATGGAAAATGTCAGCACCCCAAATTCACAATTACCTTGATCTAACAGAGAAAAGGAAGCTAACAGTTGTTTATTATTATTATTATTATTATTATTATTATTATTATTATTACTATTTGCTATTTTGTAGCATCTACCATGTGTTTGTATAATCTGAGTTTTTTTTTTCTTGCTCACTAGTCGGCTATACTGTATTTCACCAAAGCATTCCATTCTCTCTGGACCTTTAGGTCGTCGCCCTGATGTTTTGCTCCTAGAACTGCTACTGTGACATTTTCACAATTTTAATTTTCTAGAATTTTACTTCAAGNTAATTATTGGAGAACACACATTGTAAAAGCTATTAGTTTACCGCACTGCTCTTCAGAAGTATCCGCCCTTCTCTTCTCTCCCATCAAATGCTCTCATTTCCCCTGATTTTGTACTTGAAAATGCTTACTTTACTGAANCTTCAATTGTATTGAGCACCGTAGATTTTCCTCTTTTCTTATTGGAAGTCACCAACATTAAAAATGAACTGTCCATATGTTAAACTTAGTAATCCTTCGGCCAATCAGTATTATATGAGCTTCCTATTTGTATTGGACACATCCGGCTTGGACTGATCAAGACTCTCTGGTCACTTGATGGTTAATTTTGATGGTCAACTGGACACAGTGTATAATCATCTGGGAAAAGGGTCTTGCTGCGTGAGGAGCTGTCTGAATTATGTTGTCTTGTGAGTAGGCCTGTGAAGGATTTTCTTAATTGGGTTAATTGAGGTGAATGCGGGTGACACCATTTCATGGGCTGGGCCTTGGACTGAATGAAAAGGAGGGAAGATGCTGAGCAGGTGCAGGCATGCATGCATTAATCCACTGCTGTCTTCTCTTGACTGTGGATATCATGTGACTAACTCCTTCCAGTTCCCAATGCCTCGCCTCCCCACAATGATGGACTGTAATCTAGGATTGTGAGCCAATAAACNCACTCTCCTTCCAATTGTTTTTGTCAGGGAATTTTACCACAGCAAGAGGAGNGGAAATTAACAAAGGCACTTTGCCTTTTCTTCTTTGCTTTTCTCAGTGATAGAGGAATGAGCCATGTCTTCACTTTGGAGAATTTAGTTTCTTATTCAAGAGGTTATGGATAACAGCTTAGCCAGAAACTTTACCNGTTTTGCTTTAAGTTACAGGAGGGGAGTTCAGGGTGGAGTTATGGACAGGAGGCAGGATTCAGACAGAGAGAACAACAGGAAGGGAATGGGGGAGGAAAAGTTGAGAGGCTGGCAGAGAATAAAAGGAGGCTCAACTTAGATTTGCAGAAGTAAAATGGCCGGGCTGGCAGTGTGAAGAGTGTGATGGGCCAAAGCTTGAGACTTAGGAGGAGATGAAGAAGCATGAAGGTGATATTACAGAAAGGCTGCGGGTGTCTGCCACGGTCAGCTTCAGCTACAGGCCAACACAGGCTTCATTGTTAAAATCGCTCAAGACTAGTGAGACTCTGTTAATATCTCCCACTTCCATCTTAACCTCTTAGTGACTCACCTTCACTTTCCCAGGATGCAGCTCCACAGGAGGAGAGAGCAAAGATGATGCCCTCTGAATCTGCTGACTAGGAGAAAACACTGAGGCTAAGATGGCAGAGCAAGGAGGGGAAGGAATTTCAAAGACCCATTACTTCTATTTGGATGGGCTGGGATGCATTCTGGGCAATGGACTGGGGACCAGCAGGAAACNGAGGATGCAAAGGGCAGCTAATAACCCGAGGCTATTAGCTGGGGCGGTACTGCTACAGGTGGCAAGGTGCTGAGGGAATGAAGGTTTCCTTAGGCAGGTAGGATGAAGGATGGAGGCAGCTGGGGCAGGCACTCGAATTGCTCCTGAGGGTAACACTGTTTCAGCAATGCCTGTGGCTAGCCTCCATTTTAGAGGAGAAAGCTGCAGGGATGCATCTATGGTGGGACTGTCAGGCGCCTCTGCTCCCAGATCTCTGGGTCAAAACTTGCCAACTCTGCAAAAAAGATCCAGAGTAAAAGATACAGTTGATTTACTGTGTCTACGTTCTGGGTTGAAGTTTATGTAAAATATTGGTCAAAGATAGAGAAAGAGCCAAAAATATGACAGCAGGGATTAAATGTCAAGCCAGATGTATCTTGTGTGACCATTTCTGGATGTTGCAAACTAGCACACTATCTTTGGTTTGGAAGCATATTCATCTATTTGGAATTTTTTTACTTGAGAGATTTGAGGATGCCATTAAAAATGATAGTTCAGGCTGGGGTGGAGCTCAGTGACAGAACATATGCTTAGTCTGAGAGAGGTCCTGGGTCCAATTACAAGCACACATATACACACACAAATTCAACTACTAGATTTCATAGTTATTTTTTTTCCTTAAATTTTAATGTGGGAGAACAAAGAAAGGATAATTTCCTGATTTTCAATTTCTGGAAATCTTTAGAGCAATCAAAGCAATTACTATTGAGAATNAAATTTACAAACAAAAGTATGAATTTCAAATGAAGGGAATAATTATTATTAAGCACTGCCATGATGAAAAGTCTTTCTTATTCTATTGACTCTCTGGTAGATCTTTAAAAATTATTTTATTTTTANGTGTGTGTGTGTGTGTGTGTGTGTGTGTGTGTGTGTTTGCCTGTGGAGGCTAGATGAGGGCATTGCTTCCCCTAGAGTTGGAGTTACAAGCAGCTGTGTGCCTCCAGTCATGTGTATGGCAACTGAACTCAAGTCCTCTGCAACAGTGGTAAGAACTCTGAACCACTGAGCTGAGCCATCTCTGCAGCCTCCAGGCTTGTAAATCTTGGTAATTTCTTTCAAGTGTATTGAATTGTGATTACTGCATTCTGAAAAGTTTCTTATTGTGAAGTACATATACAACTGGATAATATAAATTGAAAATAAGAAACCTTACTTTTAAATAATCGTTGATCACTCTAATATTTTGTACTGAGTAATGTAAAGTCAACATAACTCCATTGTTCTGGTTGCAGTGGGTTCTCGAGATCAAAGAACAAAGCAACAAGTACTTCCTGTATTCCAAAGAAGGGGGATAGAGGCTGAACTCACTGAGTACAGCAGAATCAGCTGTATCATTGTCAACCATACCGCCTACCTTCAGGCTGGCCAAGGTAAGATTAGTTCTTTGAAAGACGCATCAGAAGGACCAACAAGTAGAAAGCAAACAGTTGAAGATCAGGGTTGTGTTAGACCAGGAGGTAGTAGCTGTACGTAAGTGCACACCTGTGTGTGTTTATGTCTACACACAGGTGTGTGCGTGCACCTCGGGGAGAGAAATGAGTGGCAGCACTTGAGGAGAACTGTTTGCAGACTGAGTATCAAGAGAGNGAGCCTCTCTCTCACTTCCCACCTGAGTATTTGTTGAGTAACGGAAACTCATTAACCCACTTGTGACAGTTTTCTGTCACCATGAGAAATGCAAGAGATGGTCAACTCATGACGAAGGGACGTTCACTTTGTCTCACCATTCAGTGAAGTTTCAATCCGAGCTCATTGGGCCTGTGGCAAGGTTGCACATCATGGCAGTAATACATGGGGACAAAACTGCTTACCTCCTGGATGGAAGGTCTAAAAGAAAAAAAATGAGGACAGTGTGGGTTCCACAACCTCCTTTGAGGGCACAACCCCAATGAAGACCTCGTGCAAGGCTCCAGAACATTTCCAAATGAAATGTTCCATTCTTCCCAACATAACTAGCTGAAATACCTTCTTTATTCTCTCTGGAAATGAAGTTAAGAATGTGAATCTACCTTGGGTGAACAAGATATTGATGATGGAACCTAGGCTTGAGTCCTTCTTCAGGGACCTTTGTAATAGGGTGGTAAATTTATAAGATTCACAAGACATAAAAGTTTAAATCCCATCCACCACTNATGTTCAGATCAACCTCAACATATCTGACTATGCCTATAGCTTTTTCAAGGAAAATTGGTTTAGGGAAGACTGGGTACAAAGTCTCAGAAGAATGCCAACATGGACATGGAACTGGAAAGGATGAGTAAGATCAAGGAAGAGGCATGGTGCTTGGAGGGCACTGGAGATCCAGGGCAGATGACTGAAGCCCTCTTTATCACACCTGTGTGCTTTGTGAGGAAGAACAATGTACGAGGAAGAAGCAAAATGAAGAATCCCTAACCTAGATGTGAATGCCCTCTNCTTTCTAAGTGACGAGAACATTAAAAGAAGAATGCTTCCTGTATTACTTGGAGAGTAGAGGTAGTGACCAGCAGAAGATGGAGACTGTGAGACACNGCTGTGGCCAACAGTACAGAATGAAGCCTATGGCAATATTAGGGCAGCATGGGAAAGTGGTGACATTGGGGTGANGGCACTGGAGCCCAGAAAACTGAGTCATGTNATTAAGAAAGTTAAGGCATAAAGCTAGGCTGGTCATACANTTCGATTAGATATATGAGCCCCATCCTATCTGCCACTGGTNAGCCTCTTTGTGCTGACTAGTTTTACATCAACTTGACACAACTAGGGCCATTTTTTGAAAGAGGGAACCACAGTTGAGATAGTGCTCTAACTAGATTGGCCTGTAGGNAAGCCTGTGTTGAATTTTCTTGATTAATGATTGATGTGGGAGTCCAGCCCNCTGTGGGCAGTANTATCTTTGACAGGGGGTCCTGGAGTGTATGAGAAGGTAAACTCGGTAGGCCAGTAAGCAGCACTCTTCCACAGTCTCTGCATCAGTTCCCACCTCCAGATTCCTGACTTGGGTTGCTCCCTGACTTTCCTGGGTGATAGAATGCAAACTATAAGATGAAATGAACCCTTTCCTCTCCAAGTTGCCTTTGGTCATGGTGTTTTATCACAACAATAGAAACTCAAACACACTCTTAGAAACCTAGGAACAGAGAAATTGGAGGATTNCAATCTAGGAGACAGGGTATAGGCAGAGTTTTTCATTGAGANTCTTGGCTNTCCAATAAATGATATGGAAACTTATTATTAATTATNAATGCTCTGCCAATGGCTTAGGCTTGTTACTAACTAGCTCTTACAATTCAAATTAACCCATATTTATCAATTTATGTGCTGCCACATGGCTCATGGCNTGTTACCTCATATTCTACATGTCNGGCTTCCTCTGTGTCTGGCTGGCAACTCTGCCCTTCTTTCCCATGTTTTCTCAGTCTGGCTCTCCCTCCTAATCTCTTCCTGCTTAGCTATTGGCCAGTTAGCACTTAATTAAACCAATGAGAGCCACAGATCTTCACAGTGTACGAAAGGATTATTCCATAGCAAGAAGGGCACTCATTTAGCCAGTGTAGATGAGTAGCATTATAGTGTTCTGTTAGGGCCCTGTGATGGTTAATTTTCATTGTCAACTTGGCTGGATTCAGAATCATTAGGAAATGTGCATCNGAGCATGCCTGTGAGGGTGTTTCCAGAGAGGGTTAGCTGAGGGAAGACCCACCCTGAATGTAGGCAGCATCATGAGGTTCCAAACTGAATAAGAAGGAGAAACCGAGAGGGGAACCAGCATTCATCTCTGCTTCCTGAGTGTGGCCCGGTGTGAACAGTCACCTCATGCTCCTGCCGCCGTGACTTCCTGTCATGATGGACTGTCCTCTAACCATCAGCCAGAACAAAACCATAAGTTGTTTTCAAAAGGTATTTTGCCATAGTAACAGGAAAAGTAAAAAAATACAGCCCCTCAAACTGGACTGGCATTTGGGGTTCCTTGGATTATGCTGTAAGTGTGAGCATGACCCTCCCAAAGAATATGTTTCTTTAGAATGTCATCACTGTTAACTCATGGGCTAGCATCACAGAAACGTGAAGAAGATGGATTGGTTTGGCAACTTTTAGCATCCAGTAGGTGCCTTTCCCCCTCTAACTGTGATCAAANACCTGGCAGAAGCAGCTTAAGCCCGAGAACTCGGTAGAACTCAGAAGACCAGAAGCTGATTGGAACGAGAATGGCTGGCCAATCATGGCAGGGAAGACATGGGTCTGGCATAGGTCAATGGGAGCTTCTGGCTGAGGCTCCTCACATATTAGTGGCAGACTGATGGNNGAGACAGACTTGGGGACAGGACTGACATCACCCTCAAGGCCTGGCCTTGGGTGGCTCCACATACCAAAGGTTAACAGTGCAATCAGCAAAGACACCAGNACCTGGGAACCAGGGTGTTCAAGCACGTGGACCTGTAGGGGACATTTTCCATTCAAATTGTAACAGTAGGTCCTTGAAGAAAGTTTGTTCAGACTGTTATCTAAGATTAAAATCCTCAAAACTGATGTGGAACTTAACATGGAGTGGGTCTGTAGCTGAGTGGCACGTGCATGACCGTGTCCCTGCTTTTGGGGTACTCATTTACTTCCTGCTGGAGGAAACTGCTTGCAAACNTTATGCGAGGACCACAGCCGGTCTTATTGGAAAGAAGGGACATTTGGAAAGAAGTGTGTATCTGAGACCTTCTCTCTTTCTATAAGCTGAATTTCCTACATGGCCTAAGGTCAATGCACAGCCTTCGGTACGTGCACTTGCCTATTGTAACTCAGAGAGAAACTTGATCTCTCTGTCTCGGGGAATTTCAGCAGTGTGACCGCTTCACCTCCTCACCCCTTTCTTCTCTGTACTCTTTCCCTCCTGCCTTGCTTTGTTGAGGAATTTTCTTTTGTCTTCTGCTTCTGCTTCATTTGGCCAGCTCTGGTCTCTGGCACCTGGGATGGCCTGAATGTGCATTTGTGTTTGCTGAACTGCACTGTGCCCAGCCAGGCAGGGATGATCACGGCGCCTTGCTGTAGCTTCATCCCTGCCAACTGCTCAGTCATTTGTTGCTTAATCCAGAGCTCTTTGTCCTGGAGGCAACACCACCTCATTGGGACCNTTGGTTTTCCGGTTGAGAAAGCAACATTACAGGACTTGTTGGCAGACACAGGTTGAGTTGAGAATCNGTCTGCTCTGCCCAGGCAGACTCGTAAGTGAAGATAATAGTGACAGAGCCAAGTAGNGAGAGCGAGTTGAACTGAAATGGGGTTGGGGTTTTCAGGATTTTAAGAAACCCTGACACTTTAAACTAAAGATATGAAAGGTTCATTGGCCAAAGACTTCTTGGGGGCGGGATCACAGAAAGGCGCCTGTAAAGTCANATTGTTGAGGGGTGGAGGTGATTTTTAAGCTCAGCGTTATCCAGCGTCCCTTGGTTGTTTCAAGTGGTCAACTTAGATAGTGAGTCAATACTAGAATCTCAGTTTGATCTCCAGCCCTGCGAAGTTTTTCTCTCTGCTCGTATTACTTCTCCCANATTTTGAATAAAAGTGCTCTTGTTTTCCTTTTTGCTAATAAATTGTAGGTCATTAGGCTTTTGGGATTCCTTGCTTTTCCCATCTACCTTTTTCTGAACTTCNTTCCCTTCTGTCATAGTGGTTGTCAAAGAATTAGTGGACCACACCTCTGGGCATGCCTGTGCCAGTATGTCCAGAGAGGATTAGTTAAGAGGAGAGGGTCTGCCCTGAGTAGGGTAGCCCGTCTCATAGGTTAGAGACCTGGATGGCATAAAAGGAGAAAAAGGAAGATGGTAGAGCAGGCATTCTTTNGCTGTAGCCACCACGATGGAAGTCACTCAGTTCCTCCATGCTCTTTCCCTCCACTGGCGTGANCNGAGCTCTCTGAAACCCTGAGTCAAAGCAGACCTTGCTTCATATTGCCCCTTTTAAGTATTTGGTCACAACAACTAAAAGTCTAACACAGAAAACTGACCTCAGAGCATCAGGCTCCCTGCAGTGACAGGATCCAGACTATGCATCTCTGGAGGATTTGGAGCTGGTTTGCAGGAATTTGGGGAAACTTGGAGGTGTGGTGTGGAGAAGCCCTAAAATGTGCTAAGCAGAGCCTGCTGGACAGATCTGGTTGAGCCCAGAGGATTGTCAGCTCACAGGAACGAGGACAGAAAAGACTACGCTCATCAGCCTTCAGACNGGAAGGAGAACTCTACTGGGAATTGAGTAGGGCCATACTGTCCATGCCCAGAGNTCTTGTGTGATGCTGAACTTAAACCTGATGGAATAACTGATCCTATAGGAAGTGTCAAGGCCATCCAGCATTCTGCATGGTTATTGTGGGCTGCTTTTAGCCCTGAGTTTACAGTAAAACTGTGAGAAGAAACCAGAGAGGAAAGGTTAAATGAAATTGTAGTTTGCCCAGAGAAAAAGCTCATATAAAGTTGGGGCCAAGACAAGTGGCCACTGGAGAGATTAGGGCCTTTTAAAAAAAGAAGCCAGGTACTGGGTTTCAGAGAAGTATGCAGGCTGCTTTGAGGGCATCTTGGAGATTGACGGGGTCCTACACACCAAAGGCTGGGCAGACTGCTTCAAGAAGAGAGCTCCAGGGTGCCCTGAGCCCTTCCCTCCAGGCCTTCTTCCTCTCTATTGCCTCTTGCTGCCGTGAATGGAACTTCTCTGCTCTGCCACATTCTCCTCACCATCATAGACTGAAAAATTTGAAAGTGTGACTCAAAACGCATCTCTCCTCCTTCAAATGTTTTCTTTCAGATGCTTGGTTACAGTGATGAGAAGTCTATGACCTATCTGTGTTCCTTCCATTTCTAAGAAAGCAACCCCACTTTTCTTCCTAGGGGAGCCTCACTGTATCCCTTCCTGCCCTTTGCTTGCATTTTGACTCATCCTCTTAGTGATGACTTCATCTCTCCCCAGCACATTCCTCTCTGCCATGGAGAGACCCCGGCTCATCATCTGTGGCACTGCTTTACCTTGCTGCTTGATCTGAATACCTTTTCCTTCTTTGAAGCCAGTGGCCCACACCTCTTGTCTCTATTTTCCTTACTCCCATCTTCTGCACACTGAGCCTCACTCTTGCATCCCAGGTACAGATGCTGCACTGGCTCTTACAGCTTTGTTCACTGTCCTAATTACTTTTCAGTTTCTGTGAAGAGATGCCNTAACTAAAGCAACTTGCAGTAGAGAAAGCTGATTGGGACTTGCAGTTTCAGGGTTAGTTAGAGTCCATGAGGACCATTGCAGGCTATGGCAGCAGGCTGGGGAGGCAGGCCTGGCACTGGAGACTCCTCCAAGTCCACACCTTCTAATCCTTCTCAAATAGATCTGCCAACCAAGGACCAAGCATTGAAATGTATAAGTTTCTGGGGGCCATTCTTATTCAAACCACCACAGTCTCCAATATCCAATACTTGGGCATAACCAGTTTTATCACCCCCTGCCCCCACCACTTGTCTTTGTACATGGTTATTTCTGAATTGTCCCCTCAAGGGACCCACTTGCAGCCTTTCTTCTACACTGACTTACAGGTGTGAGACAGCACTGAGGTTTCTGCCCTCACGTTGAGGATGTCCACTGTACCCCAGTCGCTAACTTCAGACACGTGACTGGACATTTCCAAACTGAAGTCACAATAGCGGTTGAAGCTGAATGTATGTGAAATGGAATTCACCATCTGCCTTCTGAACCTGTTCCTGTTGATGCTGTTGCCAAGTGCTAAATCTAAGCCATCCTGGGGCCTTTGTTCTTCCAGTGTCCTACCATCTAGGTCTCCTCATTTCCTCTGTCACTGTGCCTGAGATCTANCCTCGACCTTCTGNCCTAGTCCTGGTGTGGTGTGTGTCTTTGACTTCTCCTTCCTCAGCCCCATCCCACTGCTTAACTAACTGCCCTGGCTTCCACAGCTCCCTTCTCCGGCCTCTCCTTCATTCTACCATTGCTTTTTCTGGTGGAATTTTCCACATTTCCACATGCAGGAATGACAGTTATTTGGATTCTATCACTTCCTGGCTCAGAAATTGTCAGTTTTTAAAAATTGCTTCTGAAATCCCCTCCAAATGTGATAGCCTCTGATCCTCTGTCTCTGGATCTCTCGTGGCTANCTTACCTTCCTCCTGATGTCCAGGGTCCCTGCTCCATTCAAATGTGAAGTCCCTCGGGCACTCCTTGCTCTTCCCCAGACCCTTTCCTTTCTGTTTGGCATTTCCTTCAGTAACACTGTTCTCTGTTCTCCATTCCCAGAGGCAGCCTCTTTTCACTCGTGGCACTATCTGTACGCTATCCAATGCTAGGGTCCACCTGATGAAAGTGAGGGAGGAAGTGATCTCTACCATGTCCCAGCAGCCATCACCTTCACACTAGTCACCATGCACTGTGTGCCTCTCGGTGGGTTCCCAGGCCGTGCTGTTCGGCCTCAGCTGCACAATAGAGGCACCTGGGAGCTCTTAAAAACCCCAGTGCACAGGCTTTATCCNAGACCAATGAAATCAAAGTCTTGGGGGGGCTGCGAATCAGTTATTAGTATTTTTTTTTTAAAATCTGGTCAAGTGGCTCGTCTGTGAAACTAAAGAATGTGTTTACGAATACTGGACATTTTTGTAGAATTTTTTGGGGGAATGCTGCGTTTGTCTCTTTTGTTCTGGTGGGATTTTTGTTTTTGTTTTTAGCCTCCACAATGCCTACAATTGTTTCTTTGAAAATATTTTATTTTACTTTGAATTATGTGTATATGTGTGTGTTTGTGTGTGTGGGGGTATGTATATGTTTGGGTGCAGGTGCCACAGAAGTCCAGAGGAGAGTGTCTGATCCCCTCAAGCTGAAATTATAGGAGGTTGTGAGCCTCCTAACATGAATGCAGGGATTTGAACTCAGGTCTTCTGCAAGAGCAGCACCCATTCTTAACCACTGTGCCATCTCTTCAGCCTTCCACAAGTGTTTCTTATGCTCAGTGGACCTTAAAAGAAAACAACAACAACAAAAAAACCTTTAAATTAGTTTAGAAAAGGAAATGAAAAGTGAAATTTTAAGAGGAATTCAAATGAGGTCAATGGCTAGCCCACACTGGAAATGATGAATTCAGAGTCTTATTGCATATTAGCCTGTTTGGGTATTTGCTAGAATCCATATTTATCCGGACACTGAATAACACTAACTAAGCATTTGTTTAGTGAGGTTATACCTTGCCTTTATATAGTAGCAATTAGCATAACGCTAATTGAGAGAGTACTTACTGTATTTCCCAGGGTGTTATTAAGGTTAAATGAGTAGTTGGAGGGGAAATGGGGAGTAGATATAATAAAAATACATCGTATACATGTATAAAATTCTCAAAGAATTATTAAGAGTATTATTTTAAAAAAGATTACATGAGTAAAATAGGATTGAAAAGCATGACATATATCAAGCACTTTGTAGGACTTCTGTGGCACCTAGTAGAACCTAATGGAAGTTCTGTTTTCTAGGTATCAGAATGATCACATTAGACATCTTCATAGTCTTGTCCAGAATGGCCACATTAGACACACATTCCTGTACTGTGGACAGGAATGCACTATTTTCAGTTTGGTCCCAGGGTTGTGCATTTGTCTTGATTCATGCGATATATTCCTTTATTTTTTCCTGTAAATCCATTGACTGCTTGAGTTCCTCTGCACTCTCTTTGTAATAAAATCTGCCCACTAGGTACAGTTTAGATCAAATGGAGTGGGTGCAGTGATGTAACAGTTGGACTGTCCCTTGAAAGACAGCGTGGGATTAGCACTGCTGACTGTTTTCCAAGGAAGTCACAGAGTCATTTGAAAGCATTTTGAAATAGACCTCTAGCTGCAGATGTTTCTGGAAATTCAGTTTGAGAGGCTGAATGCTTGGTGGGAGGGGGAAATGCTGTTTATTTTGTTTGTTTGTTTATTTCTTTGTTATGTGTGATCGATTGAATTCTTCACAGTGGTCTCATTCCATACACAATCCTCTCTACACCAGACTTCACATTTTGTTAAAGATCATCCTAGAAATCTCTAAGCCATGGCAGCTACAAGAACAAGAACAACCCCAGCTGAGATTCTCTTGCCCACCTGTCTACAAATAAGGTACTTGGTATAGTATGATTTTTCAGTTGCCTTTAATATTATTATTATTTTTAAATTAACTGAAATTCAGTATAAAACTGGGTCCTCTGTGTGGTGATATTTTATCTGTGTCCCCCAATAAAATTTATCTGAGGATCGGAGGAAAAACGGGGCAGCCAGCCACTAGCAGTAAAAACAAAAGTGGTAGCACACACCCTTAATCCCTTTGGTTCTCTGTGAGTCCAAGGTCACATTAGGGAACTAGCAGAAGGCATTGGTGGTGGCACACACCTTTAATCCCAGCATCAGCCATAGAGTTCTGGAGGTCTGTGCAGACAAACAGGAAGTGATGTAGCTAGGTGGAGATAGGAAATTAGTTAGCAGAATGGACAGGCATAAAAAGCCGGGTTAGACAGGAAGTCGCTCTCTTCTCTTCGCTTCACTCTTTGGAAGCAGCAGCAGCATTGGTGAGATGAGGCTAGCTGATGGCTTGCTCCTAATTCCTCTGATCTCTGTCAGATTTTCACCCTTATTTCTTGTTCTGTGTGTTTATTAATAAGATTGTTTAGAAATTCGTCTTACACCTCTGCCTCTCCATACAGAAATGCCCCAAATGCAGCTGGACTAGAGCTGAAATGTAGTACCAGTTGATGTCAAGGGCTTTTACACTGGAGTAAAATTATATTTATGCAGTGAGAAGGAAGTTTAATTTTTATGTGTTTCCTAGAAGCCAGCTGAAAATTTGAGGGAAGACNCTGTGACCATTGTTAATCACCTAACCCATGCCGCTTCTGAAAACTGGTTTGTTCAATACAGAGGGCTAAAGGCAGAGAGACTAGATCATGTGAGGATAAAAATGACAGTGGTTGCCTAACACTAAAATATAAATGTATTGACATATCTAAAAACATTTTGTTAGGAGTGTTGTATTTAGTGTACTTGTTTGTATGGGCATGTGTGAGCGCATGTGTGCACTCACGTGTGTGTGTGTGTGTGTGTGTGTGTGTGTGTGTGTGTGTGTGTGTGTGTGCCTGAGGCTGAGGTTGAAGTTGAGTGTCTTTTCTTGATCATTCTCATCTTTAATTTTTTTCAGACAGGATCCTCAATGAACTGAAGCTCACTGAATCCACTGACTGACTGACCAATTAGCTCCTGGGATCCTCTGGTCTCTGCACCACCAATGCTAAGATTACAGGCTTGTGTGGCAATGCTCAGCTTGTTTTTTTAGTTTTCTTTCCTTTATTTTTTACAGGGGTGCTGGAGATTGGAACTTAGGAATTCACCCTTGTTCTGTGTATACTCCCTCAGCTGAGCCGTCCCCCAGCTTTATGGATTGACATAGTCTAGTACCTTATCTAGATAGCTAATACTTCAACAAATGGGCTTTTAAAAATAGTAAGTACACTTTATCTCAGCTCAACTTCAGCTCCCTGACTTTTTACTTGTTATTTCCTGTTTGAGACTCTGGGTAACTCCTTGAGTCTTTTCTTCCTTCCTTTTCTGACTTCTGTTACAGATCTCTTCTCCTTGGACTGTCTCTTCTATGGATTTCCAGCCCTTGGGATTTTGCTTCCCAGATCCAGAGCTAAGGAGCCAATTTACATTCCACACTCTCCCCAAAGCCCTTCTCCTATTTTGCACACCCCTTCTTGTCTACATTTATTAAAGGGGAAAAGGAATGCATTACTTTGGCCTAAAAAAATTCTTGCTGAATTTCCATCAGAAAACATAGTATTTGGAAGAAAGGGACCCACCCCAATTCCTACCTGGGAAGACCAGGTGATTTCATACAATTATTTTGTGCCTGCTCACTGAGGAAACTAGTGATTGGATCCCAGTGCCCCTACATGCTTCAGGTACAAGATTCAGTGTGGGGGACCTCCCGTTAGATGAGGAGTTCCATCTGCTAACCCAAGTGAGGGTCTGCTTGAGGACCTCTGAAACCTTCATTTCCCCTTTAATCCTCAGTCTTGGCCAATGGTTGTTTTACAGAAATACCTTACTTTGTTTCTGATCATATGTATTAATTGTATGTGTTAATGTTTCAGCNTGTTATTTCTTATTCTAATTAAATCCTTCCCTTTAATTTCCCCACCCAGATTTCCCAGTCTCTACTTCGGAATGTTCTTAATATGGGTGTTCTGTACTTCTGCTAATGAGAGAGGACATATGGCACTTAGGTTTCTGTGACTTATTTCATTTAATACAATATCCTTCAGCTCCACTCCCATTTTGCTGCAAATGACAGGATTTTATTCTTTTTTGTAGTTGAGTAATATCCATGTATCTGCATCTATATATAGTTCATTTTCTTCCTCCACTCATGTGCTGCTGGTTCCCTAGGCTGATTCCATGTTAGCTGTTATGAGAGTGCCTTGATGTACACAGGTTTATAGGTACTCTTTTGACATGAAGACTGCTTCCTTTGGATATGTACTCAGAAGTAGTGTAGCTGGAACATACGCAATTCTAGTGTTTGGAAGAGCCTCCATGCTATTCTCTAGAACGGACAGACTAATTTACTTCCCCATCAACTGTGTATGAAAGTACTGCTCTTTCCCACATTCTTTCCAGCATTTGTAATTTTTTAATAATAACTATTAAAACTGGAGTGAGACAGTATCTCATTGTAATTTTAATTCAATTTCCTGATGCTAATGATATTGGGCACTTTTCATNTATCTATGTCTNTATTTCATGCTTTTAATACTATGATGCAGTCTTAGTATTTTGGAGTTACAAAGAAGTTTAGGCCTGTGTAGTGACCTGCCTCTACACTCTGCAAGTGGGAAGATGGATTTTGTGAGACCTTACAGAAGGATGAATCCTCTCTCACAGCATCTTTTTCTCAATATTTGGTAAATTAGATCAGATGTATTTTTTTCTGCCCTTGACACCATCTTCCTTTGAAGGGTGTGAACAAAAACTCAAAAAACCGACCAAGATGTTACCACTTAACTTAAAATCTAGTGCAAAGGTTTATCCCAAGTGGAGGAAAAAAGAACTATTATTGGCAGAATTCAAAGTGCCCTTGATAGGTGTTATGTTGGCTAGACTTATGTCAACTTGACACAAAATAAAGTCATCTGTGAGGAGGGAACCTTAGTTGAGAAAATGCTTCCATTAGATCAGGCTGTAGACAAGCCTGTAGGGCATTTTCTTAATTAGTGATTGATGTAGGAGGGCCCAGCCCATTGTGGGTGGTGCTACCCTGGGCTGATGGTCCTGGGTTCTATAAGAAAGCAGGTTGAGCAAGCCATGATGTAGCAAGCTAATAAGCAGCATCTATCCCCGGCTTCTCCATCAGCTTCTGCCTNCAGGTTCCTGCCCTGTTTGAGTCCTTGCTTTGGCTTCTTTCAATGATGGACTATAATATGGAAGTGTAGGCCCAACAAACACTTTCTTTCCAAACTTGCTGTTTGGTTATGGTGTTTCTCCGAAGCAAGAGAAACCATAACTAAGACAGGTGTTATGTGTGTCACTTTCTTCTTCCTTTCCAATTTGTATCCNCTTGATTTCCTTTTGCTGTCTTATTGCNCTAGCTAGAACTTCAAATACTATGTTGAATAGGTATAGAGAGAGTGGACAGCCTTGTCTTGTTCCTGATTTTAGTGGAATCGTGTTGAGTTTCTCTCCGTTTAGTTTGATGTTGGCTGTTGGTTTGCTGTATGTTGCCTTTATTATGTTTAGGTATGTTCCTTGTATCCCTGATCTCTCCAAGACCTTTATCATGAAGGGGTACTGGATTTTGTCAAAGGCTTTTTCAGCTTCTAATGAGGTGATCATGTGGATTTTTCTTTCAGTTTGTTTATATGGTGGATTACATTGACAGATTTTGGTATGTTGAACCCTCCCTGCATCTCTNGGATTCATCCTACTTGATCAAGGTGGATGAATTTTTTGATGTGTTCTTNGATTTGGTTTGCTAGTATTTTATTGAGAATTTTTGCATCAATGTTCATGAGGGAGATTGGTCTGTAATTCTCTTTCTTTGTTGCATCTTTGTTTGATTTGGGTATCAGGGTAACTGTACCCTCATAAAAAGAGTTTGGCAATGTCCCTTCTATTGTTCAGAACAATTTCAGGAGTATTGGTATTAGCTCTTCTATGAAATTTTGATAGAATTCTGTGCTGAAACCATCTGGCCCTGGGCTTTTTTTGGTTGGGAGACTTTTTATGACTATTTCTATTTCTTTAGGGATTATAGGTGTATTTAAATTGTTTATCTGATCTTGATTTAATTTTGGTATGTGGTATCTATCCAAAAAATTGTCCATTTCTTTTACATTTTCCAATTTTGCGGAGTACAGGTTTTTGAAGTATGACCTAATGATTCTCTTTGTCAGTTTTTATATCCCTCTTTTCATTTCTGATTTTGTTAATTTGGATGTTCTCTCTCTGCTTTTTGGTTAGTTTGGATAAGGGTTTGTCTATCTTGTTGATTTTCTCAAAGAACCAACTCTTTGTTTNATTGATTCTTTGTATTGTTCTCTTTGTTTCTATATTATTGATTATTTCCNCAGTTTNATTATTTNCTGTCATCTACTCCTCCTAGGTGAGTTTGATTCTTTTTGTCCTAGAGTTTTCAGGGGTGCTATTAAGTTGCTAGTGTGATCTTTCTCCAACTTCTTTATGTGGGCATTTAGTGCTATGCATTTTCCTCTTAGCACAACTTTCAATACTGTCCCATAAGTCTGGGTATGTTGTGCATTCATTTTCATTGAATTCTAGGAAGTCTTTAATTTCTTTCTTTATTTCTTTCTTGACCCAGTCA
>LZPO01075961.1:88783-109249 GCA_001675575.1 Neotoma lepida | reverse complement strand
ATTTTAATACAAAAAGTTGATCTATGCTCTGGACCACTGGACTGAAGATCTGACAATACTTTTGTGAAAACAGGAGATGCGTTGTGTATGTAGAGAGATGGTCCAGGTTGTCTGTTCTCTGTTGGCTGCTGCTGTTTCATCTGGGCGGGACTGGGATGTGTCAGTGACACCAGCATCTTGTTTATTGAGCTATGGACTCTCAGCTTCACACTTTGGTTGCTTAGAACCGCAAGCGCCTCTCCGCTTTGGTTTTTCTGTGGGTGCCTTGCTAGGTTTTGCCAGTAGAGGGCAGTAGAAGGAGCCTGTGGGAATGGAGAAAGAAAAGCCTTGTTCCTTCATATCCACTTCCGGTCTCCTTGTTCCTAAGACTGTTGCCCCATAAATGGAAGTGATTATTCATTTTGGCAGTCTCTTCCTGTGCTGCCAGAATCAGCTTCATGACATTACACCCCTCCCTCCCCCGTTATATTGTAGTTCTAGGGAGCAGATGCCCTGTCTCACAAACCAGTATCTACGTTCACAGACCTCAGACCTCTCCCTCCTGGTGCTGGTGCCACCGGCATTTTCCAGGCCGCACATTTCCTTAGGGTCTGGGTCTTCATTCTGTGGTGTCTCTACTACAGGCTTCCAGATTCCAATTCTAGAATAATTCCAGTTGCTTCTCTGTGTTCCTACCCCCCGAGGAGTGGTAGCTGTGTCCTTTGGTTACTGCTACCTCAGAGCTCTCCTCCGCTTTTGCAGTATCTGTTTAGAGAACTCCTGTTTTAATCTCTCTCTGTTGGAAGAGCAGCCAGTGCATTCACTTTTCTGATTGTTGTATCCGTTTTTTGCAAAACCCCCAGAGACTACCAAGGAGCCGGTTTCTGATGCAAGCACATAAGGGTCCTTTTATTGTCAGGTTCACCTGGGCCACCGCATGGCAGATGGAAGAAAACATGGCAGTGGCCACCAGCCCAGGTGCCGAGGGTTTTTATAGGGAGAAACCGCAAGCTGGGAACTGGCAGTTTGGGATTGGGTAGAAGGGATNTGGGGCAAGGTGATTTTTTGAAACTATTGGTCCAGACTTTGGGCGCAAACCCACATTTGAAATCACTGGGCTAGACTTTTGGTAGGGAACCACAACCTGCTGAACAGGATTATCTGGGCTGCTCAGCAGGATTATCGAGATATCTTCAAGGGCCAGAAACCTCAGACAGAATGTCTGCAGGAGCATACTGCCCTGTATCTGTTTGAGCTGTCATGGCACATTCCTGAGGTCCTTCCTGGAACTGAGTACCCCAGGTGGTCTAAGACAGTGGCCCTACCCTAAGATGGGGTCTGTATTGCCTTCACACTGATGTCTGTCTTTCTGTCATGCTGGGCTGGACTTCATGCCAGAGTCCTCAAACTCAAGAGTATGGATAATAGGTGCTTTAAAAACCACAAAGAAGGATGTGAACCCCTCCTCCATGCTATAGCTGTAATTACATGGAATGCTTGAAGTAGAATTATTCTTCCACCTTGATGTGGGTTCCAGGGATTGAACTCAGGGGGTGAGGCTTGCTGCTAGTTCTTTTACCCACTGAGCTATCTTTCAGGCCCAATGGCATGCTGACTTGGCCAGACTATGGTGACCAGCTGTTTGGACAAACATCACTCTACAGCTACTCTACAGCTGCTCCTCTATCTATAATGGAGTTCTATCCCAGTCGACCCATTATGAGCTGCAAAACATCTGTTCAATAGATCTGATCTACCAATCACCATAATCTATCGACATGTAGAACATTGCCTTGTGATCATGTGGCTATGGCTTCTGGCATTTGGCATCTGCCTAGAATTGTGTGACAGTATTGTCTTGTGCTATCTTGTGCTATAGTTTGAATCCTAAATATCCTACCAAGATGCATTCATTAAAGGCGTGGTCTCGGGGAGCTGGTAGAACCTTTTGGAGTTGGGACCTGGTGGGTCACTGGAGAAATGACTTTGAGGTGGGGATGGGACCCTACCTTCTATTCCTTCTCACTCTTGTATCCTGGCTGATGCAGTGAGCCTTTTGCTCTACCACACGCTCCTGCCATAATAGGCTGCCTCACCACAGGCCCAAAGTAATGCGGCCAAGCAAGTATGTCTGCATCTACAAAACTGAGAGACAAAACAACCCTTTGTTCTTTGTACACCAATTATCCCTGTGTTGCACTGTAGCACCGGGAAGCTAACTGTGCATGCTTTGCAGTGCTAGCATAGAAAATGATCCAAGTACTTCTCTTCTGCTGAATGCAGCCACNTCACACCATCTTGAAGTAGAAAAACTGAACCATTACAAATTGGAGACCATCTGCAGATATTGTTGCAAAGATATTTTTAGATGTGGTCAGCACTTCGATTAGTAGACTCTGAGTAAGCAGATTTTCCATGATGTGGACAGGCTGTTCTGATCCAGTCAGATCCATCTGATTAGGACCATTGGAGCAAGATCTGAGGTTTGGGGAAGAGAAGAAATTTAATCTGAATGCAACATGGATACCCTGCCTGATTTTCCAGTCTGCTGGAACCACCCTTCAGAGTCAACTCTTTCTTCAGTTTCTACTCTGGTGGCTTACCATATGGAGTTTTGATTTTCGGACTCCTTCATTGTTCTGTTTCTCTGGGGAATCTTATTATTACAGTGAATGTGGGACTGTGGGTCTGTGTTTTAACTAGCACCCATGTAATTATGATGGGTTAGCCCAGGAAGCTTTCAGGTGAGGGATGGCAGAGAGCAAAGGACACAGTAGAAATGATTATGAAATACTTTGAACAGTTAGTTCATTTGTGTTTAATTTAATCACGATTCCTTATGTGCATGAGTCTGGGATCCACCCATGAAGTGGGAGTATTGCAGCACTTGAGTAAATCCAAGCAGCTCTCTTAGAGTGTTAAGGTGTCATTCAAAGGCCTCAATTAAACACCCAAGTTGACAGAGAGGGCACATGTTGTACGTTCTCTAAGCTTGAGTACTCCTTTCCCTTATCAGTAATGCATTCTTGATTGAGTTCCTACCGTTTCAAGCCTTCCCACTGCAGGCACCCTCAAGCATCATTGTCAGTAGTGACAGATGCTCTTCCTCTATCTTCCCTGAAGATGACGAGTTTCAGTCAAGAGGATGCCTTCCTTTCCCCTCCATAGTACTGTGGCTCTCTTGTTATTTGGAGGCACAAATATGAAACTTCACCTTCTACCTATGTGTGGACCTAACTCCTTTCTTTCTTTTTATGTATTGCTTTGTCAGTTCTTATCCAACCTCTCATCAGATCTTCCCCTGTTGAGCACCCTCTTGGCCTAACACAGTAACGTATTCATGTGACTATATGAATATGTCTATAGGCAAAGGGAGAAGTTACTTTTAAACCACCATTTTATAGAATACAGCTTGCATTACCTGAATTCCAACCTTCTCCTTATTCCCCGTCTGTCCTATAGAATTTGGGAGATGAGAACTACCTTTCCCAGAGTACCCTATAGTCATGAACTTGAATATAATTTAATTCTGTCATTAAGAGATATCTTCATGAGATTTGGACAATTCAAATAAAATAAAATATTATAAAACCAGACTGACACGACATGGTAGCCATGGAGGCCCATGCTTTCTTTGTAGCAGGGCTCTGGCTTCTGATTTCATCCACAGGCTTCCTGGTTTTTTAGTACCTTGGTCATGGTGAGGCCAGCAGCTTCCTCAGTGGCCTGATTCTGTTATGGCTTTGGGAGCCATTCCTGGAAACTGAGTCTTGAGTCTNTCTTTTCAAACTTCCCATTTATTTGGCAAGCCATTTTATAGCTTGTCATAAAAATTCTCTTGCCCCTTAAACTGGCTAGCAAGTGTGAGCACAGTGCTTAGAGGATTTTGTACCATGGACTGGTACCACCTGAACATGGGTGCTGACAGTACGTGACCCCACTCATGGGTGCCTTGGAGGGCCAGTGGTTAAAGGAGTATTCCAATGAGCAGGGTGCTGACCACTGTACTTGTGCTCATGCTCACTGGGCTTGTGGAAACAGATGTCCTGACCCATAGACAAGGGCTAATGNTTTGACCAGACTCTCAAAGATTTAGAAGGCACATACTTGGTTTTCAGTGACAAGGAAGTCTGTGGCAGAGACATATCTCTCCAAATGGGGAGAGCATGGGTGTGTCCCATGAGTGTGTTCCACGTGAGTGCTAACCAGAGAGTAGCATTGGTGTGAATGACCTAAATACTAGGGGGATAAGGGATCAGCCCCATACAATTCTGTTGATGTCCTNACTACCATTTGCTCTTGCTGAGTGGGTTCATGCACCAAGTTACCACAGCAGCAGGGCAAGAGGTCATATGTAGGCTTGGCAGCACCAGCTTCCATGTGCCAAAGGGAGTGGGGGTACAGCATTGCTGACTTCCCAACCTGCCAACAGTAAAGACTAATACTCAGTCTTTAATATCCCATCACCTCTCAAGGGAACCAGCTGGTGACTGTCAGCACATTGCTGACATTGGACCACTTCAGCTGTGGAAGGGGCAACACTGACTCANGCTTACTTTGGATTCAGCTTTCCTGTTTCTGCCAAAATCACCATCCGTGAGCTCTTGGGATGCCTTGTTCCATTCATTATTGCTTCTGACCAATGGACTTACTANAGCCAGTGAAGNGTGGCAAGAGGTTCCTGCTCATGTAGTTCACTGGTCTTCAGAGTTTCCCCAACACCCTGAAGCAGCTGGCCAGAAGGAATGGCAGGAGGGCCTTTTAAGGGCCAGCTGGATGAGAACACCTGGCATGGCTGAAGCAAGGTCCTTAGAATCGTGGTGTTGCCNTAAATCCTCAAGTAATGTCAATAGAAGTTTTGTTCTCCTAGCCAGGATTTCAATATCTGAGAGNTGGAGGTGTGAAAATGGGAATGCNTCCATTCACTTNAATCCTGAAATCTTTATTTCTCGCCCCAGTGCCTTGAGTTTCTCNTGCTAGGGAATGAATAAGCGGTGGAGGGCTCGGGGTGGAGGCAAGAAATACTGAGCTGGTTAAGGTAACCGAGTCTGACTTNTTGAGGGTTGCTTCTAAACAACAGGCACAGTAAGGAATACCTCTGAGCCGAAGTGCATGCTGGGAGACGAGGGAATGTGGGACTAGTAATGGCAGAAGGAAGTTATGAATTTCAACTCTGACCACATGACTAGTTGCAGTACAAAGAAGAGTATAAATATTAGTATCTCTTCACTCCTTAAATATTCTTTCTCCCTTCTACTTCCCTACCATCTTAACCTTTTATAATATAGTTAAGTTACAGGATACCAAAAGAGTGACTGGAGCTTAATTAGACCNCCCCATGATAGATAAAGTAGCTTTGTATGTTTTAGGGGAGGTGTCACCTCATGCCTACTTGAGCAACAATTNTAGACAGACAGAAGCACGACTTGGTCACTGTTTTTCTTTGGGACATGGGGCATTTAAGAAGGGTGTATCCCCCAGGGGGCACTGCAAAGCTTTGCTGTGGAATGCCTAGATTTTCCTTGTCTGTGGCTTGGGGTTAGGATGATGGTTGGGTTGGCTACAAAACAAAAGTGTGTGGGGTTTGGAAGGTGGAGTGGTGCAGTAGGGTCTGAAGGCTGGCAGAGGGCACAGCTCCTGCTGCCCTGTGTGGTAGCTGCTCTGTTTTCATGTCTCATTGACAAGACAGACTCCATCTTCCTCCACCGCCCATTGAATATNCCCATTTGGTTTCTTTGAATCTCAGGTCAGGTATGTGTGCAGCTTCCTAGTAAAGGAAGCCAGTGTTTTCTGCACTCAGTTGAGGTTGGAATGGTGAGGGCAAGATCCAGCTTCCAGTAATCCTCATGGGTTCCCTACTGCATACTCTCCTCCTTTCTGCCAGTGAATGTTCTCACTTCCAGCAACTTCAGACCTTGACCGGAAACACAGAAAGCACAGTCTTCTGCTAAATTCTTTACCAGTTCTACAGTNGCACAAAGTCAGTGCCTATACTAATTCTTTTTATTCCACATTGCTTTTCTGTTAAAACCTTGCCTAACAAATTAATTCTTAAAAAACAAAACAAAACAAGACAAAGACAAAAACAAAAACAAAATAAACCAACAAAAATCCCAAACCCTGATTAGTGTAATTTTACAGCCTTCTACTAACAAACAAGCATTCAGTGAATGAACTTTCCTAGTTTAAGGTTTCATTCTGCGCTGCCTCAGCAAACACTTGTCCCCTAAACCCTTGTCACTCATTNNTAAGTACAGCTGGCCAGTATTTGCTAACTATTGTATGTGGACAGCAGCAGAGAGTTCATGGGAAAAACAGACATGCACAGCAAATGTGACTTGTATTGCCATTGCCCCACTAAAGCGTTGTCTCTGGGTTCCTGAATAACAGCAACTGGAGNCTGTGGTNGTTCAACCCCAGCAGCACATGTTCTCATTCTATCANGTGTCTCCGAAGGTCATGGACATCTGGCATTGCTACTTATCACCAAGAAAGTGAGCCTGTAAGAGTGTGGCTCATGTTTTGTGTGTGTGCTTCCCTCGGCTGTCTCCAGTAGACAGGCTCATTTTTTACATATGGAGGTATTGGTAAATATTTGCTGGATAACTGACTGGATATTTCGTTTCATTTTGATTTTTTTGAGATTATTATTTTACACTTATATTTCTTCTTCTAATTTCTCCTTCCCTTCACTGGCATTTCTTTCCTGACCACCAGCCTCCCACAATATCTGTTCTCTGCTTACTCCCTCTTTTTAGGTTATGAGCTATGAATTCTCATTTACATCATATCTGCCCCCCCCAAACTCTTGTCCTGAAGTTCATTCATCTTGAGATGTTTGTCTAGTTAGTAACATTTCTGAAGATCTTGATCTGTGTTTTACCTTCATTCTGTGGCCGGACAATGAATGACTCAGGGCATCTTTACTTTTAAAATAAATATTGAAATCATGTTTAAAATGCATCAGGAAATACAGCAGTTACACAGGACCTGCTCCACATGAGGTAGAAGATAAGGACTGACAGCCAAGGTCCATAGCACACTGTGGTGTGTGTGCATGCTGGCACATACACACACACACACACCACATGCATGCACACACACATGCATACACACTGGTGGGGACTGAGATTTAACAAAGTGGTACTTTACCTTTTCCCTAAGTCTGCTAGTTGGCAGAGTGCTGTTCTGCTTTTGGATGCAGAAGCAAACAAAAAGGTGTTCTGCAAATGTAGCAGGACAGAGTGGAAGTCTAAAGACCCTGTTACAGAGACAGANGTGGTCAGCTGAGACTCTCCCTAAGGCTCACAGGCCCCATGGACTCCCAAGTGGCTTCTATCAAGAGTAACAANGACAAAACCATGAGAAATGAGCCCCCACCTCGCCCGCTTTCCATCTCTCTCTGCTGATCACACAATCAAACCCTGGTGCTTCCTTCCTTCCTTCCTTCACTGTCTTTTTCACAAAGAATTCCTTACATTGTCTTCATCTTTAAACACATTTATTGCCCAGGCTATTTTTAAGCATTTTACATAAAACTTTCAGGTCTGAATTTATAGGAACCTAAAGTAAATAATAAATACTCTTTCTCTTTTTGAGAAACCTTGTTCTAATTAGATGGCCTTTTGTATCCAAATGTTGTGTTGGAAAAAAATTCCCTGTGAGGGTAAGATCTGCCAGAAAGTGCGAGTTCTGGTTCTGTGGAACATTCTTCAACATCAGATTCTGACTTTTGTTACCTGGGGAGTGCTTATGAANAACGAGCTGAAAGGAATTGTGGAAGGCACATGGTTAATAACATGAACGGAGGGACCTAAATGTNGGGAAGCCTGATCCTTCCACGGGCCAATGGCTGTNCCTGGCCATGAGGTAAGATGGTCCCATCAGTAAAGGGAAGATGCCCTGAGTCATTCATTGTCCGGCCACAGAATGAAGGTGAAACACAGATCAAGATCTTCAGAAATATTACTAACTAGACAAACATCTCAAGATGAATGAACTCTCTCTTCTCTTTGTGATANAATTGTCTTTATATAATATATATAATATCTACATTATCTATATTATATATATAAAGATATATATATATATATCTTTATATAATATAATTGTCTTTGTGAACAAACTATTCAGGACAAGAGTTTTGGGGGGGATATGATGTAAGTGAGAATTCATAGCTCATAGAGAAATCCAGAAAGAGCTGATTGCTAAACATNGTTAAGGGAGGATGCAAGGCTACAGAGGATGAGGCTGGTTTCCAGACAGGGTATCAGTCTTGTGGCTGAGGATTGCTGCCTGCTGGTAAACAAGCAACCTAGACCAACACCTCACAAGCCATGCACACACACAGAACAGTGCCAGATGAAAAGCTGATGATGCCAGGGACAGCAGACAGGCAAGCTAAATTGAAAGAGATTATAGCCAGACTCGGTCAAAAACAGCACCATGATTTATCCAGTCAGCCCTTCAACACGGAGACACCTATGGTAAAGCTGAGCCTTCTGAGAGAGACTGTGGGAGATGTGTAGCCTGTCCAGCTGTGTGGAAACTTTACTGGGAGTCATTTGTTATTTTTTTATCTGACAATGGGATGTACCTTGCTAAAGGCACAGTAAAACGTACAGCTCCAAGTTTGAACATCCAGGAACGTAAGGTACAGAAGACATATTTTTGTAGAGAAAGTATCTACTGCTGACAACTCTAAATTAAAATGCCTGAGCAAGTAAAGTGAGCATCATAAGAATAACCCACCTTTTACTACTAAACACTTCACCAAAGTCATTTTGCTTCCCAGTGCTGAAATCTTGAGGTCTGGTCAGAGAGGTGATATCCCTTCTACTCCCAAGTCAGTATTTTCCATGGAGGATGTGGTTTTAGCCGTTGTCAGTCCCAGCTCTCATTGGAACACACTTGCCCAGTTCATTCAGACCACTGTCATTGGGTTGTCCACATTGCCCTTTCCTTCCCACCATGTTGCTCCTAGTGGCATTTTACAGTAAGTCACAAATAACTCACTTTGCCACTATCTCTGCTCAAAAAAAGTAAACTTCCTTTCCCCTCTGTTTTGGAAAAAAAAATAAAAAGGTTTTCAAAATAACAGAGTCACCAGATCAAAGAGGCCTGATCATGTATACAAGCCCAAGGCCTCTCTCCAGTGACTCAGAGTCATAAGGGAACAGCTGCTGGTACAAGTTCCCTTTCCCAGGACACCGTGGAATACAATAGAAACATGGCTATTGAGTCACGAGGGAGGGGAGGAAGAGAGAGAGAAAGTCAGGTGTCCAATAAGTCCTGCCAACTTTTGTAATCTCTCCTCTACTCTTTCTGTTTACACTTGAGAGACTGTGGCATGAAAGAGACTTGGAGACAAAATACTGCAATATCCAATGCTGGGAGGAGTCAACACCAGACTCTTCCAGAATCTGAGAGGCACTGTCCTGAGTTATCTTCNGAAAAGATTTTAGTATCTTTCAGCCAAGTGGCAGAGAAAGTTTGACTAACTTGCCTATGCTTCCCAGGGTAAATTTCAATATTGTGTTTCCTTTCAGCTAATAGTTGTGTTACTTGGTCTTCCAGCTACAAGAGGACAGGACTGATGCACATATAAACTCACAGAGACTGGGGGAGAATGCACAAGTTCAAGCCAGATGAGGGTACAGCACTGAGTTGGGGAACTGGACACAGGTTGCCACCCCTAACCAAGAAGCTGTCTGCAATGGACAGCTGCTTGCAAAAGAATAATTACTTTTCTCCAATGGAGTCTCACTGGGTGGATTAACCACACTTAAGGTTAGGCCCCATGTCAAGCAGTGGATGGTCAACACAAAATGAACTCAAGGGGATTTTTGTAGATTTTTGGTCTCACATAGTTTTGTTGGTTTTTTTTTTTTTTTTTTTTTTTTTTTTGTCTTCCTGGTCTTTTGTCTGTATCTTGTGTTTTTGCTTGTGTGTGTTTCTAGTATTTTTTTATTCTGGTGTTATTATAAATATTATATTCATTGCCTGTCTTCTTTCTAAAGAGAGAGAAAGAAAGAAAGGGCATGGAATTGGTGAGTGGGAAGGTGGGATGGATCCAGAAGGAGTTGGGGGGAAGAAACCATGTCTAGAATATATTGTATAAAACATTTTTTTCAATTAAAAAAAAGAAAACACACACACACACACACACACACACACACGATACTTATGTCAAGTTATCTGTCCAAGAGCCTCTTCCTAGGCAGGGGACCAAATGGCTTTAACTTAGAAAGCACTGCTGCATGCCTAAGTCTTCTCCGTATTTCCAGAGGAAGGCATCACTGTTGTGAGGAACTCCCACTCCAAGCTGTAACNTACTCNGGGAAAGCAAACAGAACCAATACCCCCCTCACAGTTCAGTCCAAACAAAGCTCTTTTGTAGAGAAATTGCTTATGTGCCCCCAACACTCCCAAGGCGTCATTTGGGACATATTACCTCACAGGTGATTTACATTTTCTGTTTAGTATCACTTCTTTCCCCTAATCTGTGAGAGGAGCCTGAGTGCAGAATGTTTTCCAGGTTTGCAGCCTGTGGTTGCCTTAGCTGTGGAAGTGCTCCATGCCTTTGGAAGTTGGCTGCTCAGGGAATATAAGGCTGCTTTCAGGGAGGCTGGCTTGTCCGTCGTTTATCATCATTATATGGTGTCTGTCAACAGAAAACCATTTCCCAGAATTCTGTGAGGAATTTTCTCTGTAGAGAAGTATGGAGTCTTGTGACAAGAAAAAGGCACTGCAATGAAGAGTAATAGGAAGGGTGTGGGGCTGAAACAGAAGCTCTTAGTGCGAATTCATGGCTGGCGTCATCTCCATTAGCATTGGGAATGTTTGACTTTGAGTTCAGAGAACATGACCAGGGCTGCTTTCCATCTGTCATGGTGATTAATGGGAATATTGTTAGGCAATAATAGTTTAATAACGGAGTTGGGGCCTCAAGGGGTGCACCAAAATGTACATGAAATTCTAAAACCAAGAGAAGCTGGGCAGAAAACCACAAGAGCCAGGGAACGGGGGGCCCTGTTCTTAGCCNCTAGGAAGGGGCAGCCAGTGGAGAAAGGGTCCCCAAAGCTGGTGGAGGCCAGAAGGCTCTCTCAATGGGGTGAGGAGAGCAGACTCAGCTCTCAGAAAGGGTGGTATTTGGTGACTCCAATGAACTCAAAACCCCAAGGACTGAAAAGGTTTGTAAGCTGTGGCTGATGCACACTAGTCAGAGAGCAAAGCCATGCAAAGTAGGGAGACACTGCTCTGTACACTGGGGATGGGAGTAAACTCGCCAAGGTGTGAGCACTTGCTCCTTGACCCAGAGGTGGCCTGCTGTGAACATGAAACCTAAATAGTTCCCTTCCCACCTCTCTTCTGGGTCTCATAGATGCAGAATATGGTCAACTTGTAATANCAATATAACCCAGTGAAGTTGCCCCTTTTCCCATGCGGCAGGGGCTATTGGTAGGTCACAGACCCACTCTGACCTGCACAAACTCAGAACCTAGAGTATGTGAGCTTTCACACTTGAAGGGTGGAAGTTTTCCGAGATGTTTCTTCTTCTGTGAAGAAAGTTGGCAAAGAGAGGCTATCTACACGTTTGCTTCTCTTCCTGCCAAGCAAGGAGCTTCCTGACCTAACAAAACACTGTCCAGTTTTTCCTCAGAATATTTCCACCTAATGGATCTCAGCACGATGGAAAAGGTTTTCAGAAGGTGAGAGTGGGCTTATGTGAGAAGAGAGGGTGCACCCTGGTAAATGTCTTCCTGGACGGAGTGGTGCGCTCCGGCCTTGTGAGCCCATGGCTGCATCTCTTGTGGCATTGTGGGAACCTGAAGCACACTAGAAAACGGAGATGCACCCAAGCTGGCTGTTGAGGCAGGACTGCGGTTCTTTTCACCTCAGCTTTTGTTTTCTTCCCACAGTGGCTTCAACTCTGTTTCTTTTACTTCAGGACTGGGACTACATCCCTCCCTCCTTTCTTCTATCTCTCCTCCCTCTTGTCCCTTCCTCCTTCCTTCCTTTCCTTCATCTCCCTTCCCCTCTCCCTCCCTTCTTCCTTTTCTATTCTCTGTCTGTCTGTCTGTCTGTCTGTCTGTCTGTCTGTCTGTCAATTGGCCAGTTTTTATCTCCGTTCAGGCCTGGTCTTTGACTATGACTTAGGACTTCAGTTGGAATTCCCAAGTGAGCCCAGGATACTCTGGATGGATCTGACCCAATCCTTCACCTCTGCTGCTTGTTATCATGCATCACTCCTAAGGAGAAAGCTGCACTGAGCACAAGGAAACCTGAGTCTGCCAGGGGTGATTGTAGTGGCATCTGCCCAGAGTGGAGTCACCAGGGGTGATTGTAGTGGCATCTGCCCAGAGTGGAGTCACCAGGGGTGATTGTAGTGGCATCTGCCCAGAGTGGAGTCACACGTAGAAGGCAGGAAAGAGGAAGTAAATAAAGCTGGTTCTCTGAGTTCCACCCCCTTGTTTCCTGGAGGCCACAGACACAGCAGCAGGTTTTCACAGCTGGATGGTTGGCGAGCCCTTTTCGTTTGCAGTTCTCCTGTGCAGTGCTGCTGCCTGCCTTCCTCCCGCAAGTGTTGCCTGTATGTCCCAGTACATTTCACCCCTGTCCTACAGGGCTGCCACAGCTCAGCAGAGGAATTCTCTCTCATCTGCCTGTGGTAAGTATTTGCATGTTCACTGAAGAGCTCTGACCTTCCAGTTTCCAGGGTGATACTTGTTTCTGAGCAAAACTTTCTTCAGACTTTTCAGTTAAGGTGTTTCAATGAAAACTTGGTAGAATCCTGGAAAGATACCATGGCTTGTTGTAGGAGAAGCTTCTTGCCCCCAACCATTGACATTTCTTTCCAAGAGGGGGAAAAAGTATGAATGGACATAGGAGAAAATGGCCAGGCATTTTAAAAGAGCTGGAAGCTTGGACAGGAATGACTGGAGGCTGTCCTTCCTGCTTGGCATTTGCCGTCAGTCCAGCCACTATGAAATTTCCCTTAGGTCATGCTGTCGCCCTGTCTCCCCCATTAAAGCAGAGAATNAAGGAAACAATTTCATCTTTAACAGAAAGTTAAAAAAAAGGGATTTAATTTATTTATTGTATGCATATGGGGGGTTTTGCTTGCATACATGTATGTGTGCCATGAGTGTGCCTGGTGCTGGAGAAGGTAAGAAGAGGGCATCAGAGGACCTGAAATGGGGTTATAGACAGTTGCAAACCACCATGTGGGTGCTGGAAATAGAACCTGAGCCCTCTGCAAGAGCAACAAGTGTGTTAAACACTGGAGACATCTCTCCAGCCCCAGAAACGTTTTCTCTTTTCTTTTTAAAAGCCGAGGCTTAGACTCTCCAAGTGCATGTCTAGAAAGTACATTGGTTCAGTACGGACGTTAAGTAGCATGAATGCTAAGAATTTTCCTAGCCCCACATTTCAGTCATTTTTGTTGTTGATTACACGTACCAAGTATTGTTATGCAAAATGGAGACACACTGTAAAACGTGCAGTGTGTGTAACCTGGCTGAGGAGCAATCAGTGCNTTTCAGAACACTAATAAAAGGAGAGTTTTTATGCTCTGTTTGTTTTTGGGTGATTTGTGGGAAAAATAAAACCAAACCAAGACCCCGAACAGCAACATTTAACTGGGCTACCTCTGCCCTCAAAGAGCTGTGCTGTCATAGAGACTGGACCTTCTCCATGCTGAAAGTCTTTCATAACCTAGATCGAAATTAGGCAGCCCTTAAATCTGGCAGGACCCTGGCTTCCATTAAAGAACTCACTGAAATCCTTTCTCACTGGAGCCTGGGTTTTAATTAGGATTGTTACAGAACACAATGATGAGANGGCAATTTGATTCATGCAAAGACACACTGGGGAGTTACCATGGAAGGAGCGTTAGGATCCACGAGGCCAGGTTTTTATGTAGCCATCTAATCCCTAATAGTACGGAAATGAGTTATGAACCTGACAAAGTATGTCAAACGATGAAATGACCCCATGCTTCGGAAAACTCTAGCAACAATAAAAGCATGCATGGTTTTACGGCTCTGAAAGCAAATTGCCAGTGTCACCTGGAACTAGATTTAGTTGAAATAACTAAACTAATTAGATAAGAAGTAATACATGGAAATAAATGTAGAGGTGTACGTTAGCTGGAGAAAGCTGTATGTAAAACCTGTGTGCTGCGTTTGTATTAAGGTCTTGTTTTAAGGTATGTGAGAGAGGAAATTGCAAATTAAGTCTGGTGTTGCATGTACTGAAGGCCAATGTTCTTGAACTGTATGTACAGTGTTGTTCAGCATACAGTGTTTTTCATTCCCTGTCTCCCCAACACATAATTGAGGCTGCCTTTTCTCCTTTGAGCAAATGCAAAACGTGAGTCATTGATTAGACCCTTGCTGGTGGCTACTTTCAGGAAAATAATGACTTATCATTCATACATAGTTTACTTCTCTGGTAAAATACATGTTAAAAATCAGTGGGTGCAATTTTAAAAAAGGTGGTGGCACACACTTANGGTTCCAGTGCTCAGGAAGTGGGGAAGGAAGATTATACAAGAGCTCTATGCTAAAACAAAAACAAATAAAAACATTTGAAACTCATGCAATACAATTTACTTAAAATGTTCACTGCCATTTCTGTTTATCTTTACATGTTTCTGGATTTGTGTGACCACCACCATCTCAGATTACAGAACAGTCTTATCACCCCCAAGAACNCCCTGTGCTCCTTCTTTACAACCAAGCACTGTGGTGATTATATTATGTCCCCCAAAATATTGTGTACCCTAATAAAACTTATTTGGGGTCAGAGAACAGAACAGCCACTAGATTAAGCATAGAGGTTAGGCAGTGGTAGCACATGCCTTTAATCCTAGCATTCCCGAGGCAGAGATCCATCCAGATCTCTGTGAGTTCAAGGCCACACTGGAAACAGCCAGGCATGGTGGCACACACCTTTAATTCCAGTGGCACACACCTTTAATTCCAGCACCTGAGATCTCATGTCTTTGCTTGAGAAAGACACATGCCTTTAATCCCAGAAAGGAGTGGCAGGAAGCAGAAAGGTATATAAGGTGTGGAAACCAGAAGCTAGGGCATCTTAAGCTTTCAGGCTTTGAGCAGAGTTCAGCTGAGATTCATTCGGGTGAAGACTCAGAAGAAGCCTGCAGTCTGAGGAAACAAGATCAGCTGAGGAGTTGGCAAGGTGAGGTTGGCTGTGGCTTGTTCTGTCTCTCTGATCATTCAGAATTTACCTCAATACCTGGCCTGGTGTTTTCAATTAATAAGACCGTTTAAGATTCGCTCTACAAAGCACTGCCTCCAAATGGGTGGAAACCTTATATGGTCTGGTCTTGTTTGGAGACATGTCCTGGAGTCCTCCCTCTGTGCTTCTGTGTAGAAGTGTGTCCTGGAGTCCTCCCTTTGTGAAGTGTGTCCTGGAGTCCTCCCTCTGTGCTTCTGTGTAGAAGTGTGTCCTGGAGTCCTCCCTCTGTGCTTCTGTGTAGAAGTGTGTCCTGGAGTCCTCCCTCTGNGCTTCTGTGCAGAAGTGTGTCCTGGAGTTCCCTCTCTGGGCTGTTGTAATGTGTGTTCTCTCTCTCCTACTCCTTTTGGACATTTGCTCATATACCAAATCCTTCCTGAGAATCATAGAACTGCAAATTTCCTCAAAACCAAACGGGGTTGGGTCCAGCANGCTCATCTGTGCCAGTAGAGGGGGTTCAGAAAATCTACCAGGGCAGTGCTTCTAACTGCATCAGGGGCTTAAGCTGCTTGAGTCTAGTGACATTTCGGACACAGGCCTGCATCCTATGGAGCAGGGTGAAGCAGAGAGGCCTGAAATAAGTTGATATTACTTGAGCAAAGATGTTAAAAAAGTGGCGGGAGATGAAAATGAAAACCACTAGTCAAAGCTCAGCCAGGGGTCTGGAATAAATTAGAGTAGGGGTTCAAAGTAGCAGTGTGCCTCAGTTGAGTAACGTCAGAAAAGAACCAGGAAGGCCATCCGAGGCCAGACAAGAGAAGGGCTTAAACTCATTGAAGAAAGTGAGGAGTGACTCTCCAGGCTGGAGAACTGCTTCAAAAAAGGTGTGTGAGCGAGGTATGAGTGAGGACAGCGGCAACTCTGCTTGGCCAGAGGGAAGATACCTGGGGTGAGGTGGGCAGATTGAAGGCATACTGGAGCAGTGGGATTGATGGTGGGAGATCAAAGCTTCATTTCATACCAGCAAGATATTTGATGTCTGTGTATGGATGATTGTATAAGACAAANAAGGCTTTGGGAAACAGGAATGGGTGACACCACAACTTGTTCTCTTAGCTGTTTCTGAGGGAGAATGAGCCACATAGGAATTGAAGCCTGANGTGTGGGCATTGTGCTTAGCATGAAGAAGCATGTCTGGTGAGTGGATGGCGTATTGTTCTGCAAATATCACTGGGTCACCTGTGACAAATTTGTCCAGGGCCATGGAAAAGACATACCAGATGGAATGTGCCAAATTATTAGAGTTCGGGGTGAGGGTNGGGGAACCAGGTCAATAACACATTACCCTTTCAAGACTTATCCTTCCCTGAGAGAGCTTTATATTTTATGTATATATTGAAAAGTTAAGAGCAAACAGACAGCTCATACATACAGTCACTCATCTGCTCACTTACGCATCCACTCAGCTGTTCACCCATCAATTCATCCAGCCATTGAATGTCTTAGCAGCGGGTGCTCTATGCAGAATCCGCCTATCCCTGGAAGCCTCAGTGGATCAGCGTAGCCTTCAGGGAACTGTGGCTGCCATTTCTTGACTATTTTTGCCCAGGTTAGCTTGTCTAGACCAGTCATCTTTCATCTTCTCTGTAACCAGAGAACTTTCTAGTATTTTCAGTGGCATTCGGATACTGTTCTTCTCTTCCGGGTTATTCTTGTTCCTGCTAAACGTTTAATTCAGAGAACAGTTTTTTTCTTCAAATTTTTTTTTTAAATTTAGTTCCAGACTAGTCATTAGAAAGCTCTATTTGGTTCTGTTTTTCGACAGATTCAAGAGGAAACAGCATTGGTTCAAAATTGAGTTTAAAATGCATTTAGTTCTGGGGCCAGAAACTTAAAATGGTTTCTTCTTTTAGATACGTAATGGTATTTGAGTTTTTGCTTGGAATGGAGCAGACAAAGGAAGAAAGAAGTGCTAACTACACTAAGTAACGAGCTGCCAGACTTGTGGGTGAGGTCAGCATAGAGTCCAATTGCTAAATAACTGGCCCTGACACTCTGGAATACAACCGTCTTCTGACCCGATAGTCTCAGATCCACACACAGGGAAGGGGCTCACACATGTAGTTTGACACCACAAACTTCCATTCCCCCTTGGGGTACAGAAGACGGCTGACCTTTGTGGTTCTACAAGGGAAAGGCTAAGTTCCAGAAATCTGTGGGCCATGTGTTCTGCTTGCTTCTCTGAGGACTCTGAGGAGAGAAAGACTTGCTCACACATACACCAAAGGCTCAATGTTGAACTCAGTAGGTCTCTGGAAAAGGGTCCTGACTTCTGTGTGCCACCTTCTAAGCTGCCTCCTGCCTCCACCCAGGCTCCATCTCATTCCTCGGTGTGATTTGGAAGCCTTGCTTCCTTCTCTCTGAGAAAATGACTGCTCTGAGAGGATTTGGTTGGCCGGAAGGATGTTGTCACTGTGGGTATCAATCCCACAATTGATGCAGTTCCAGGATTGTTCTGTAGATCTAGGGTGAAAGCAAAGTAGGACTACTTGTAATTGACTTTCCTCATGTCCCTGGGATCTTGAGGACACTCACTGGGCATATGAGTTCACTCAGATTCATTACTTGCTCTGTTAGAATCACACACACACACACACACACACATACATACATACATACACATGCATCCACATACACACATACACAAATGCAGACACATACAAATACTTATATACTTACAAACATATACACACATGTTGTGGAATATTTGTTTAACTATGTAAAGACTTATTGCATTTGTTTAATTATGTAAAGATGTGTTGATGTTTTCCCTTGGCTGCCTATGGTACCTGATTGGTCTAATAAAAAGCTGAATGGCCAATAGTAAGGGAGGAGGTATAGATGGGACTTCCAGGCAGGGAGAGTAAGTAGGAGGAGGAATTTAGGCTCAAAAACGGAAGAAAGAAAAGGAGACACCAGGGAGATGCCAGGGGCCAGCCAGACATGGAGGAAGCAGGGAAGTAAGACATACAGAATGAAGGAAAGGAAAAAAGCTCCTAGGCAAAACATAGATGTAGAGAAACAGGTTAAATTAAGTTAAAAGAGCTAGTGGGACAAGCCTAGCTAAAGCCAAACATTCATAATTAACAATAAGTCTCTGTGTCTTTATTTGGGAACTAGTTGATGGTCCAAAGAAAATGCCTACTACACACATACACACACACACACACACGCAAACATATGCACAAATGCATGTACACACATACACACGTATACACATATGAATATACATTCAAACACATAAAAACATGCATATGTACATAATACACACATGCAGATGCATGCANATGCATATACACACACATACACACAAACATGCATACATACACAAAAGTATATACACACATGCATGTGCATAAATGCACACATATACACACATGCACACATGCACACACATACAAACATACACACATGTACACATCCACAAATATATGAACATGCAGATGCACACGTACAAACACACATGTGCATGCAAGCACAGTGGGATTATAGGAACTGGAAAACAGAGGCAGGGTCTTCCAGGAGGGAAGGGATATAGTAAAGCTCTGTGCATCACAAAGCAGCAGGTGTTGGAAGTGTCTCCACATGGTGTGGAGTTACAGCTTTGCCCACAGAGTTGAGAGAAAGCAGGCATGTGGGAGCAGAGCTGACAGCAGACAGAGAGAGGTGGCTGGCGTGCAGGGCTGCATGAGACCCTTATCAAGGTGGGCTCCTTNCTTCAACCACCAGCAAGCAGCAGGTGCCCCATCCTCACTCTGAGCGAAGTGCTTGGAGTCACCTAAGCACTTCTAAGTTCAGTCCTTAGAGCGGGAAAATGAGACTTGGAGTGTCGACAACTAGACTGAGATTACATTAGTAATACACGGAATACGACTAAGTCCATGTGGATCTTGGTTTCAGAACCTTAGTTTGTAATTACGAGGATTAAATTCCCTGTATCTGAAAGTAAAATGATGAAGGAGGTGGTCGCTATGGTAACAGAAATACACATTGACTTGCCGCTCATGCTCTTAGCTGAAGGATTAGGTAAATTAATTCTGTCAAGGCTGTAGGATTTTTCTTCCCCAGTTTTCTGTTCCTCCTAAGCACTTTCTAGAGCTGTCCAGATCCCTGCTCCTTTCTCCTGTGTTGACAGTTTATGGTTCAATGGGCACTCAAAGTTCACTGCCTTGTGCTGCTTCTAAGTGTTCTCCAAGTTGTAAGGAAGAAAGATTAGAGCTGAGTGAGAGAGATGTATGTGGGTGCATGCTTGTGTGTGTGTGTGTGTGTGTGTGTGTGCACATGTGTGCATGTGTGTGCATGTGTGTGTGTTCGAGTGTGTATGCGTGTGCTGTGGGTAACTCTACAGTGACCTCTCTGATAGAGGCTGTGTTTCCTGTAACTTGGTATTCTGTATGTTAGGTTCAAGGTAGGCACCTGAGACGTGTTTATTGAATTTAGCGCATAACAGATTTAGTAAATTGCTACCTGGAATGGATTAGACATGCAGGACTAGTGGGATGACTTATTTTCATTTATGGATGTCTCCCTCTCAAGAGATGATGCATGTGTTCTTATGTTCTCAGACTGTAGAGGTGACATGTGCTTAGTGTAGAAAACCATGATAAGAACATAAAGAAGAAAATACAAATGACTCTTGATTCCAGCTCTCAACATCTCAGTATCACCACTCTCGATATACTTTCCATGCAGTCACTTCTGTGGATTTTGTCATTTTCTCTTCTACACACACATCCCACCTCCTCTACCTCCCTCCTCCCCAGGTACAGAAGTTAGGATCATACTCATTGGTGATATTAATAAGATGGAATGACCTGTATAGCAGCCACTAGCCCACCGCAGCCCTTTGATGGCTTGATGATAAGGATGGCGAGGGAACCAAAAGAAGGGTAGGACACTTGGAACAATCCTTTACCTGGACTAGTCCAGGCTGACTGACTAGTCCACCATGAGTGACCAGAAGCCCTGGGTGTTCTGTATGCACACTTTAGTACTTTCTTTATCTGACACAATACAACCACATCATCATATGTATTTTTAACTAAGTTTGTGATTTAAAAAATAGTTTCATTGTGGAGTTTTAGTTATAGGGTTATATGTATCAATTAAAGTATCTAAATGCTTTATTTTTTTATTTTATTTTATTTTTTTTAATTAAAAGATTTTCTTATTTTACATACCAACCACAGAACCCCCTCTCCTCCCTGCTCCCTCTTCCCTCCTCCC
>LZPO01075961.1:30850-61374 GCA_001675575.1 Neotoma lepida | reverse complement strand
TTGAAGATGTGGTGATAAGAGAGGTCCTGCAAGTAGGCTGCAGGAAGGCAACAGATTATCTGGAGAGCTGGGGATGAAAGGGCTAAAGGGACCTTGGGTCTGAACCAAGACTTGGAGTCTCCAGTGGATGGAGCTGAGGTGGAAGGAGGGGCACTGTGAGGAGTTCAATACTGGGCTGAGGATGTGGATGGAGAGATCATAAAGGAGGGCAGGAAGGACAGTGTGAGTCACCCACCTGAATCCAGGTCCACGGTGGCTCCTGGGGACTCCAGGTAGAAGGTGTTCTAGGTATCAGCCTAGACTTGAAGGAACTGGAGTGGGCTGGAGTGGAGACTCGAAGGTTCCACAGGAGGAGGAAAGCCGCATCCACTGCAAGGTTCAGCAGAGTCTCCAGGAAATAGGGTAGAGTGGGAGGACAGGCTACACCTCTGCTGCAGGGTTGAGGTGAGACTCTCTCTTCTGCCTTTGACTGGACCAAAGGATTCGCAGAAGCTGTCATTACATCGATGGCTTCTTTCGTTACCTTAAAAAATATTTCATTTTTTTATTTTATACATATAAATGTTTTGCCTGCATGTTTGTCTGTGCACCATGTGTGCCTTGCCCTTGGAAGNCAAGAAAAGGCATTAAGTCTCCTNGAACTGGAGTTACAGATGTTTGTGACCTGCCATGTGGGTCTTGGGAATTGAACTGGTTGCAAGAGCAACCAGTGATCTTAACCATGGAGCCATCTCTCTAGCTTTTCTTTTTGAATACTGTAAACATTTCTCTTTTCAAACAAATCTATGTGATAGTTTCAATGTATTCCCATGAAGCTCACATGTCAGAAACTTAGTCCCCAGATNCTATGCTAATGACATTTTGAGTAGGTTCTTTGGGAAGTAATCAGAATTGATGAGGTAGGTCATAAGGATGAAGGTTGAAGTATTAGTGTCTTTATAAGATGAGGAAAAGACTACCAAGCTAGCATACTGGCTTTGTCCCATCATGGAAGCCCTCTGCCATGTTCTGATGTGGGTAGAGTGCTTCATAAGATACTAGTGTCATGTCTAGACATGAAGCCATTGAAAAGAACTCTTCAAAATTGTGATAAAGATGTTGAAGTGTAGCCCTTCGCAGCTGATGACTTCTGGTGGGTGAGGGAGTGGGGAAGGACTCAGTTTTCTTTAAGGCACTAGCCACTGGGAGTTTGACCATGCTCTAGTGAGTATATGAGCTACACAAATTTGATTTGGCATTGCTTTCATTTTTTCTTCTTATTTTTTGGAGGGGTGGTTTACAAGAGTGGGGGTGAACCTGGGAGAACTGGGAAGTGAATGTGATTAGGGTGCATTATGTGAAACTTCCAAATCATCAGTAAAAATACTATGTTAAAAAAAGAAAAGACACTAATGTCATGCTTTTGGACATACNAGCCTCCAGATCCATGAATTAAATAGCCTTCTTCAGCTGAGATTGTATCCCCAGACAGTAGAATTTCTATCATTTGGGATTGACAGACTTCAATACTTGATTCTATTCTTTACCTTACTGTGTTTCTCTTAGAGTAGAAGTTAGGTTGAAAATAAGTTGAAGTCAAGGGTTTTGACTTCTAACTAAGGAATTTTTATCTACTGCCTAGGAGAAGGAAAGGTTCATGAAACTCCTGCAGGCAAGTGCAGAGAGTGTTCTAGTTCCGACTTCGGGTATGGAATAGAGCTTGGTGCTCACCATGCAGGCTCAGGTCATGTTTGCCATGTTTCTTGGTTCTAAATTCATATACACACACATACATACATACATACATAATACACATACATACATACATACATACATACATACACACATACATACATACACACACATACATACATACATATATACATACATACATAAAAATTGCACTTCTTTATTTGTGTGTGCCTGTGCTATGGCATGTGTGTGTTGTCAGAAGACAACTTGTAAGAATGGGCTCTCTCCTTCCACCATGTGGATTCTGGGGACTAAACTCAGGTTTTTAGGCTTGGTGGCAGACANCTACCTGCTGAACAATCTGAATTCTTGTATTTTGTTTCCAGTCTTAGCCTCTTTCCCTGTGTCTGAGATACTTTGAAGTCAGTCGCCTACAGCTCACCTCTGTGGTTCTTGGTCTCACTCTTTCTGGAACCTGGAAATTTCCCATTCTTGTTTCGGTTCCAGCTGGTTGCTATTCTTTTATATTTACNGATGTATTCAGTGTTTCTAGGTCTTTGGTGTGGAATAGAAGTACCTTCTGTATTAATTTAGTTTCCTATGTTGATTGTAGGTTTTAAATACTCCAATTACTCATTGACTTTGTGAACATTTAATTATTCTAACCTTTCAGTTATACTTAGTGTATATGTATATATATAGTATATGCTATACTATATATATATATATATATATACTATATATACACACATATATATACGTGTATATTTTATGATTTCTACAGTGAGGGAAAACTATGTGTATAATGTATTGGCTAATTTAGAAATAACTTANTTAATCGCCATTGTGGTTAAATGTATATTGATTCAGACCATTTGGGCACAGAAAGTGATGGGAATATATTTAAGCTCAGAATTTACAAGAAGGCTCTTGGAAAGGTTGAAAGCACAATTTGCAGAGTGCCGGAGGGTTCAATGTTATGTTCCCTCTTTTGAGCAATGAAACTTTGGCAAAGGATATGTTTTAATGAGGCTTTCCCCCCTCTTCCTAGAGAGCGAGGACTTGCTGTACATAAAACCTCCCATAACCTCTTAACAGGTGTTCCANGAATAAAGAAAACTACTGTTCGGCTCTCTCGTGTCACATGGTTCAGATCCAACCACAAGGGCGGTGGAGGAGATCGTACAGTTAAGTCAGTCCTTTGCTGCAGCTTCAGAATAGAGGAGAAGGTAGATGCCCATTTAGGTCAGGAAGCAAGTAGCTTTGAAAGGGCTTTTTATTGTATCTGTATGTTGTTATCTGTATTTATTACCTGGATCTTGTTATACGTATTATTATAATATTTATTGTGTCTTNTCTGTGTCCTTGGTCCTGTGNCTTGTGGTCTCAGAGGGGAAAGTACAATCNATGTATATTATTCAAGACAACTGCTTTTGAGTCAATTTTGTTCTACTTTTTGAAGTTTAACTACCAAAAAGTTTGTTTTTTAAATGGGTAGACTTTCTAAAAAAAAAAAAAAAAAAAAAAAATAAAAAGGAGATCAGAATGCTGTCATTCTTTGGAAAGTATTGTTCCACAAAGAGGAGGAACCATGGTCCAAGTAAAGCATGTCTGAACTAANCTGACATCACATTCGACTCGTCTTGAGTTTTCATGCCNTAAACAGGAAAATCAAGGCTGAAAAAAACCCTTCAAATCTGAAAGTCTTGACCTGCTAAGAATGTCTCTTAAGTTGCAGGAAATGAGATTATCATCTCTTTGGAGGGGTCAACACCAGGGGAAGGGTTAGAAGAGTGTGTGGCAATTAAAATAAAAACAAAATGAAAACATAACACACCCCTTCTTCTGCCCCAACACCTCATAAACGTAAAATCTTAACCCAAACAATGAAAACACAAGAGCTCTGAACCAAGCCTAGTATACTGAAAGAGCCCAATAAAAATATGTGGTTTTATATGTATAGTATATATTATCAGGATGTTTTGAAAGCTGTGGAACAGCTGGCCAGGTGCAGAGAGAGTGTAAAAATGCAGAAAGAGTAAGATCTTATTGCAACCTTAAGCTGTTCTGAACCTCTGGAAAAATCCTTTAGGGCAGGGCCCTCATCCACTCCATACACTACAGAAGCCTGGGCAGTCTGGGTTTCTTTGTTTGCAGGGTTTGTTCTGAATCCACTGTACACTAAGACTTTATGGTAAAGCATCCTTGTATACGGAAGTCAGGGCCAACATTGGTCAATGCTNCAGAGCAAAGAGCATGCTTTTGGCTTCCCTTAGCTTGGCTGCATNTTTTTCTCCACTCAGCTGTTTCCAGGGAATATAGATAGTGAGCTTTTAGCTCTCATTTTATGATTTTATTCCAAGGAAAGATAGGAACTCACAGCTTTGGCTGAATACAGTGGTATTGTAGTCATGCATTTGGATATAGTCACACAGTCTAGACATTTGTAACGGTACTGGCCCAACTTGTCAAAGGCTCTGAAGTGTTAGGAGAGAGTCCAGTGCGAATTTTCTAGGTTCCAGTTCAAGAGATCTCTTCTTTCAATGGGCACATTGTGTCTGTGCTGCTTCACACACANTGTTGTATTACCAGATACACTCTATTTATCTCTTAATCAAANGTTACCAGATGTTTATCAAATTATTATTCCCATAACACATGAAGCTGTATTTTTGGAGGGGGTTGGAGAATTGGATCCCATTTTTATTGCTGATCTTATTTCCATAACACTCCATCTAGACTCCTGAGATTTTCTCTCCTCTGCATCACATCCTCTTTTTCCAAGTGACGGCAAAATCATGGCCTTGCCATAAAGGAAGAGGGGGCCTTCCCTCTGCACTACNATAGAGGACACTCTGTGGCCCAGCCACACCATGGAAATGTTGTCTTCTTTGTAATGATCTGGAGCTGCTTCTAGCTTTGGCANATCTGAATGATAGAGCATTCATTGATAACTCTGTGCAGTTCTTTGCATGACACTAGGCAAGATCTTTCTTCAGCAGCTCCCCTATAGACTTGAGTAGACTTANTAAGACTCACCTTTATAATTTCCACCACAAAGTCATGCCCTATAATTCAAATGAGGGTTGTTNCTGCGATGTTTGAGAGTGAAGGCAAGGTTGAGGTTTGGTTGGAGAAAAAAGAAGAACCTGGGGTGTCTTGAAAGAAAGACCACCCTTGGTATTCCANGAGAGCTGACAGGTGCTGACAGGCGAGTGGCTAGGAACAGTCCTTAAACCAGAGCAGCCTACTTCACTGCATCAGGGTGGCAGGCCCTCATTTGTAGCATTCCCGTGTGACCCTTGTGGTCAGATGTGCTTTGGAAATGTCCTTGTGGTTGGTTTTTGTTATCAGNTGTGTCATACACTAGAACCTTCCCTTGGCAAGCTACNCTGTTCTCCTTCCAGGGTTCCACACAAGTGGCTACATTTTGAATCTGACCACCTTCTGACTGGACTGGGAATTGTTAATGGTTAATAGCAGAGAGGCCAGGCAGCTGCCAGACATGCTACAATGTAGCCAACAACCATTTTCTCTAACAAAGAATTTGACGTTGTCAACATTACTATGTTAACATTTCTAAGACTGAGAACTCTTCTACAGTTCTTTCTTTTTTCTTGGAATTTTAACATTTTGTACGATTCATGATGACTCTATAACTTCAGTTTATACACTATGACTTTGTTGAAGGCTAGCCTGTGCTAAGCCCACTCATCAAAATTCAGTTTCACAGATGATTGAGGGAGTGCTGGTCAAATCTTCTTGTCTCCTGGGCTCTTCAAAATATCTCCCTATGAGCTTAGAATCCCTGCAAGTGTTTTTGCAAGCATTGGAACTGTATTCCAGGCAATTACAGAAACAAAATGAAACCAGCAAACAAGNAATCTAGGACACAAGAATTTCTTAAGTAGCNAAAGAAAATGGCAGCCGTTACCCCCTTCCTCAGCCTTATAGACGTGCCAGAGCCAGCCTATCTCACCACCAGCATTTTAGTCCTTAAAATACGCAAGAACAAGAAGGAAACAGCCTCTACTCCCTTCTGTGTGCTGTCAGTAAAATGGATGTACATTTGGGATACAGTACTCTGCTTGCAGCATCACTTTGTTTACTCTATAAGAAACACGTCAAACATCTTCATCTAATTTATTAAGTTGTACGTTATCCAGACTTGGCAGATGGCTAGAGAATATTTGCCCTTTCCAGTGGATTTGAAAGTAGAAGGAGTTTATGCAGTAACATCTTTATATCCTGAAATGTTCATTTGTGCTTGTTATGCTAGCACCAGCTTCATAGTTCTGCACTGTTCTTGTTTCCATCGTAACATACAGTCTGACGACTTCCTTAAATAGTAGTCTGCTATTTCTCNGTATCCCATTCCATTGCACTCTGTTTTCTTCCTTCCTCCCTCCTTCTCTCCCTCATTCCCTCCATCCTCCCCCTCCTGTCCTCCTTCCATTCTGTCTTCTTTCCATCCTTCCCCTCCTTTCCCTATACCTCCCTNAATAAGCCAGAGGCAGTTCTCAGGTACCTGGCAATCAATAAGCATCCGATAAGCTGCACCAGAATGAGGCACACAGACCAGTACTCCCTCCCTTCCCTCTCTCCCTCTTTCACCCACACTGTCCTTCCTTCATTTCTCCCTGCCTCCTTCCTTCCTTCCATCCGCCCTTTGTTTGGCAATGAGAAGCAGAGGGTTAAGAGGATGCTACGTACATTGGCCAATGTGTGTCTAACCACAGTATGTGTGTGGGGAGCTACACTTCAGATATGAAATAGTCTTCTTGCCCTAGGTCCCTGGGTTAAAGGCTTGTTACACAGTCTTTGGTGCTGTTGGGAAATGATGGAATCTAAGTGGTGAGGTTTAGTGAAAGGAAGTTGAGTTATTGTGGATATGGCCTTAAAGCAGTCATTGAAACCTAGCTCCTCTTTCTCCTCTGTCTTTGACTCTTGGGTTAGAGAGGAAAGANGTCAGCANCCTCCTCTACCATGNACTGCTTGCCACGATGGCTGATTTGCCACAGGTCAAAAAGCAGTGAGATCAACTGATAATGGACTGAGTTGTCTAAAATTATGAGACAAAATGCCCTCTTTTTTAGTTATTTGAACTATTTTGTTACAATAATTGAAAGCTGACCAATACATGGGGGCACCCTTCATATTGTGTGGTTCTTCTCCAAGGTTGTTTCTTTTTGAGATGGGTGCTTATCCCACTGTGTTTCCCTGGCTGCCCTTGACCTTGATCCTCGGTCCAGTCTTCCAAGTAGCTGACATTATAGGTATGTGCTACAACACCCAGTTTTTAAGATTATTTTTCAAAGCTATTTATTATGTTAAACTACACCAATACTGTTGAATACTTTATGAGGCCAGGAACAGTTTTCTCCCTGCCTTTTGAATAAGAGACTGGATGACTGAACTGTGTACTTGACACTACCTGCAACCCCCCTTCCGCCCCCTGACAATCTCTCCTCCATTTCAAGGACCCTGGGTAGCACCTCTGGTGTCAGCATTGATATATGAAAACTATTTCAGGTTGTCACTTTCTCAAAACACCTTTTGTGAGGTTGTCAAAACCATTTTAACACCCACAACACAGCAATGGCTTTTCAGTGTGGATGAGTAATCCCAGAGCCTTCTCCAGTCAGTCCTGGCTTCTCTGAGGGAGAGAATTTGAGCCAGGCCTTGAAGAAAGATGAGTATTTGGTTGAGGCCAGGAGGGGCTGAGGTTTCAGAGCATATGGATGTAAATGTTTGGATGTGTCTGCACACACATTTAGGCACTAACTGATCTTACAACAAAGTCAGAGAATAAAACATATATATACAGTTACAAGGTATGCTATTTATTTGAGGGTCTATAACTATTGCAGATTGACAGTACCTTTCTGAGACAGATTGCCTCCAATTGGCTTTGACTATGAAATAAACACAACAGCTCTTACCTCATCAGATCGGTATGAAGAGTCAGTGGCCTCCAGTTCTGGCTCTTCTGTTTCCTAATGGTCAAGTACAAGTAATTTAGCTTCTTCCCTGCCTCAGTTTCATTTTATGTGAAATGGGGATAATAATAAATGCCTGCCTAAGTTGCTTTAAGAATTCAGTGAATGNGTGTATGTGTAGTGTTAGGGCAGGGACTGCGTGCTGTCAGCACTGTGCAGAGGTTGGCTATTGGTGGTGGTTATGATAATGACTTGCCCATTCTTACATGGAGACTAACTAGAGTGTTAGTGAAAGTGATCTGTCACATTGCATGCCAGGTATGTGCAAGGAATTCTGAATGCATACACACATCTAACGTTGTGTGTTTTGTCCTCACCACAGCATTAAATGTGGTTAAATGCATGGGCTATGTAGTCACATTGCCCAGAATCAAATATTGGATCCTTTCTGTACCAGCTGTGTTTAATGTAAATTACTAAAGACCTCTGCTCCTAAATATCATTATTTATAAAAAGAGATTAATNGTAACCAATGCCACCAACAATGATATTGTAGCAATAGCCCCCTGACTGTGGAACTCTGTGGCACAAATGCAATCAAACATACCAAGTGTTTTCCCCAGTGGCTCCGTGTAGAACACTCTCAGCCTACTACATAAACTGTCATTATTAAGTCTTATTTGTGATGGATCTGTGTACCTGGGACCTTATGTAGCAGCTCCATTAATCCCCCCAGTTTTACAGCACAGTGTGACCTTGTGTGTCCCTTCTGGCTAGTAAAGCAGTTGGTAAGGAGGTGAATAATAAGCCCTGGTCTTGGGCTTAGCTAATTCTACCTCATAACATGCAAAAGCTTAATACTAATCTGGATTTTTCCCACCCTGGGTAATTATTACTTCTCAAAAAATGCTGACCAAATCTGAAAATAATCTTCAGTTCTGTCATTAATTTAAAAAGTAATGTTTTCCAGTGTGGCTAGCTTTCTCAAACCATGTCTCAGTGAATGGCATTCATTACTGTGGTGGGTATTCATTTTTGTTAAATTAATCTTTTAAGAGTGAGTAATGACCATAAGAGCCTGAATATTTTTTCCTCTGTGGATGGGATGTGGCTTAGAAACCCAACCTTGCCTGACCACAGCTGTGGGGATGTGTGGCAGGGCTTGTGTGACTCCCTGTGGGTTGTGGTCGTGGCCTTTTGTTTTCAAGCAGCTGTTAAGCTACCTGGTGTGATGTCTTGGTGCTTCGCACACACTCTCCAGGGGATGCAGTGAGGTGATGGCAGGTATGGACAGCTAACTGCCTTTCTTTTGAGTTCTGCTCTGAGGTTGGCCAAACTGTGTAGTGTGTGTGTGTGTGTGTGTGTGTGTGTGTGTGTGTGTGTGCGCGCGTGCACACGCGCGTGCATGAGTGTGCATATATGTAATGAAGGATGAATCAATCCAAACCCCAAACTTAGTCTCCAGTTGATGCACAAAGTACCTCATCATTTTACAATTATACATTCATACCCAAGCAAATTTGTTTTCTCTAGAAAGATATCTCTAGCCCATGTACTTTTTTACATGCAGGGCATTCAATGGGAATGTTTATTTGCATTTTCTTTTTCTGGCTGTAAGTTTTACTTTTATTCCCATAATGTAGCCAGGCACTTATGTTCCCTCAGCTTGTAGGATTGGGAGTTGAGAGCCAAACTTTGAAATTGCAAAGTACTCCAAAGACAACCGCCCAGCCCATCAGTGGCTTTGGAAAGCCTGGATTCATGNGGAGGCNTTCTGTTGGAGATGCTGAAGGAGAAAGGATAGAGGGGAGGGAATTTGAGGCAGTAGGTTTGTCTCATGAATGAGACAAAGATTAGATTGGTTGACATGAGAATAAGGATGGGTTTGGGNTGGAGGGTGTCTGTGCTGGGCACAGAAGCCCCTCCGTGGGGACAGNGTGATCTGTTAAGGATGAACTTTGTGATCTTCAACCATGAAGATAATGATAAGATTGACGGAGATTGTGGGCAAAGTGGTGGTCACTGAAGGCATTACTGGGTATCCCGGGAGAAGGAGGAACAGAGCAGAGAGAGAGCATTGAAAATGATGGAAAACTCACAGCAGATATCTCCCTCAGTGTTCCTGTACTAGAAGAGCCCCCAGTTGGAGTATGACTCTGGAGTAGGGATCAATTCTCAGTACTGACTCAAGTTTGCTCCTAGCCTCNTTGGGTAAGAGGTGAAGACAGATTTCATTTGATTTAGAGGGATAATTGAGTCTGAGATGTCTGAGTCCCACACTTCCCACATTCACATATGTCCAAGGAAGGAGTAAGAAGGTACTTTACCCTAGAGCTGAAGTAACCATGAGGTTTATGGCTGTTCATTGTGAGCCTGGGCCCACACAGGAAGAGTATTCTTTCCTGTTGAGAGAGCCAATTCTAATCATCTTTGTGTGGCTGTATTCCCAGGAAAGTGTTTTCAGTGACACGAACCAGAGGATACCAGGACACTTTAGCTTTGGGTGAGAGCTGTCTAGGTCTGCTCTTTAAGTCTGCAGGCACAGAGAAGTAATGTCTTGTGTAAGGTGATAGCCAGAGCTAGGGGATGCTCAGGTCCTCTCAGTGTTTGCTTTAAGGAAACATTTTCTTATTCCCAACTCTGGAAACAATATTTTTCTTCTGTTTCTGAGGTTCACCAGAAAAAGAGGGATATCGTGGACTTGAATACAAAATGAAACATTCATGGACAAGAGTGAAGAGATTTTGAGGAAAAAGATAGAAAGTGGCAATAACCAGCTTCCCCTACTTTATCCAAATCTGTTTAAATCACGAGCAAGCTGTGGTCACACATTGTGACTCATGAGGCTTCTTGATGATGTTGTATGCTGATTTTGTGTGCTTCTTGACTTGTGCATGTTGGCCTGGGACCTTTTGGCAGCTTGGCGAACCCCTCCTCAAGCCATCTTTTAAAACTTACACAATAATCAACAAAGGGATGAATTGTTTGGAAAGAGAATTATTCTACTATTTTTAAAACAAAGTTCATACTTTCTATGACCTCCCCCCTATGTGAAGGCATCTGATAATATTTAGCAAAAGAGACAGGGAATATCCAAAGTTCAAAGTGGTGACAAGCAAGAATTACATTTTGAGAAATGTGGAAATGTTTGAGCTTGCTATTAATGACCAAGCCAAACAAGTCTAATAATTAAGGGAAGTACTAAATTTCTGTTAGAAAGTAGTGAAGACAAAGGTTATTTTTTCTCCATTAAAATTTATAGATCTCTTCAAGTATTTCAGATTGTGAAGCTTTTCTTTTCCTATGGCTTTGGTGATCACAGGTCACTCTGATGTGATGCAACTGCACGTGTGTATGTATGTGCGTGTGCTTGTATAAAGGGATTTGTTTAAAGTACATTTGTTCACATCTACATTTTCCTCTATGGTTGGACTGTATCTTATGGGCTGTTTCTTTGGGTCCTTAGAAAACCTTTCAATGTTTACAAATTAAATAACAGGTAATAAAGTCTTCTATGGGAAAAGGTTCTGGGGATGATGTCACTCCACCAAGGCATGGCTGTGGTATAACCTTGAAGCCCAGGAGCACTCTATCTTCAAAGAAAGCTCAGCCCTGCAGGAGTCAGAAGGAATGGAAGCAGGGAGCCAGAACAAAGTGAGAAGACATGATAAAAGGTCGCTGATTCGGAGAAGGAAAGGGGTCAAGGATCAGGCTGCCAAAGAGAAAAGATGTGCTTCTGATGTATTCATTTTAGTGGGTGAGTCTCTTGCTCCGGGAGGGCGGGCTTGCAGTCTGGGGACACAGTGTAGGCACACTCAGGTGCTCCTCTGCATAGAATGGGGAATAATGCCTGAGAAGCAGTGCTCAGAAGCCTGAGGGAAGTCTGGGATTTGGATGTGGCCTGACCTTACAGGTAGTAAAGATCACCAGATTATTAATTATATCCATTCCCAGCTTTCTGGGTAAAAACAGGTATAAATCCTTCCACTGAAGAGAAGAACATGCGTGTTTAACATTCCTAGTTCCCCTAGTACTGTCTGTGAGCACAGGGACCTTGTGACTGCTACATCTGTCCAAGGGATTTCTCCCCTCTCTTCCCCTCCCTCCCCTCTTCTCTCCTCTTCTCCTTTCCTGTCTCTTTTCCTCCCTTCCCTCCCCTTTCTTCCCCTCCCCCATCCTCTCCTCCCCTCCTTTTACTTTCTTTCATACCCACTCATTTATTTACAGCAACATTGTAGCTGTACTTTCTCATAAGGACCACCAGCCAGCAAATAATGACACAGAGACTTATTATTAATTGTAATAGCTCAGCCTTAGCTGAGACTTGTTCCTAACTAGTTCTTGTAACTTAAATTAACCCATACTTTTTAATCTATGTTCTTCTATGTGGCTCATTATTTCATCTCCTTACTGCCCATCCTGTATCCTCCATGTCTCCAGAGTTCTCTCTCTGCCCAGAAGTCCCACCTATCCTCTCCTATCTAGCTATTGGCCATTCAGCTTTTTATTACACCAATCACAATAATACATTTTCAGTTAGTGTACAAATATCCCACAATAAATATCCCCTTTTTTTGTCTCAATAAAAAGGAAAGGTTTCAACTCTAACACAGTAAAACTATATACAATAAGAATAATTATCAGGCAAGAATTACATTCACAGTATCTAGTCCATTTGTATTTGGCATATTCAGAGAAAATACTCCATTATCCATCCTATCTTGGTGAATCTAAAGTTTTATACCTAAATCATTTCTATTATAACTTGTATATTACCATCTTAAAAATATCTTTTTAGACCTTAAAACTTTTTTTGATAAACAACTTAAGCTTTTATGTTTTTTAACCTTATGAACTTTATATCTCTCTTTTTTTNAATTTTGGTTTGGTAACAAAGAAAATGGTATAACTATCTCGTTATAACCTCATCAAAGACCTGAGAAGGATATAATATTATCTGAGTAAACAGAAAGTACAGAGTAAGCAACTTTCAAAACTATAGAAATGACAGAAACAGCTGGCTGTCTAGACAGTCACCCAAGTTTCCTCTGTAATGTTGGGATGTCTATCTTTGGTCTACATGTCTAGAATATCTGACAGATGTTTTTGTGAAGTAAGAATTTTGAAGGACTGTCCTACTTTGTCTTGGGAAAGTTTGGCAGTCACTTCATTTTATATCCTGCTTGTCCAATTTGGACTGTACATTGTCAGCAGTCAAGGCAAGGGCAGTTTCTTTGCCAGATATTAACTTTGCCATAATGAAAACAAACTTCATATTGGAGGTTCTTTGATGCTCATCATCTTTTTTTGAAGTAAATTGATGCTGCCAGGAGAAGACATTTTTCACTATCATGAAAAGCCTTATGTTATTAAAACATTTTAATTGATATATTCTGTATGTCTCTGAAATGTTTGAAGATCACCTATCTAAAATATATCTNTTTAATCTTGAAAAACATATCTAACATGACTGCAACCTTGATTGTTGTAGATGATTAATTACTAACCTGAATTTCTTAATTATCCTAAACAGCTTGTAATAATAGCCTTCAAGGACTAGAACATTACATTACATTTTTAAATGAGCTGCATAGGTATACAATACCTTAAACAAGAGTAGAAACATATATACAGTATAACAAAAATAACCTTAAAGTTATATCAATATACAAAAATTCATACCAATGTAAAATATTTGAGACTAGTAGTTGCTTTTTTTTTTAGTTTAAAAGTAGATTTAATAATCTGCCTTTTTATTCTATCATGGACATACCCCATGCCAGATACCAAATGTAGCAAGCTTTCTTGTCAGACGTTCTTGGATCACCAGCCCACAAATAATGACACAAAGACTTATTATTAATTATGACAGCTTGGCCTTTATCTTATTTCCAACTAGCTCTTATAACTTAATTAACCCATGTTTTTTAATCTACATTCTGTGATGTGGCTTGTTACCTCATCTCCTCTGTACTTCATGTCCAACTTGTTTCGCATCTAGCTGATGTCCCACCTCTCTTCTTCGAAGAGTCCTCTCTCTCCCCAGAAGTCCCACCTATTCTCCCTGCCTAGCTATTGGCCATTTAGCTCTTTATTATACCAATCAGAAGGCTCCTTGGGCATCTTTACAGTAAAAACAAATACTCTGCAACACAACACATACCTGTGGAGATCATTGTCTATCGCATATTCTCCTATTTTTGTCTATTATGCTTGAGTTTCACAAAAAAAAATAAGGAAGGTTAGAGGAAATAGTTTTGTAAAACTATTGTAAAACACATACAATTAGGTAGAGTCATGTGTCCTTAGTAACAAGCATACACCCTGAGCTATTGACCATCATATGATTTCATTCTTGTATGAGTGCCTTACAGTGATTTACCCCATAAGTGGTTAATGCCACTTACTCTCTGAGGCCTCTTGATGCAATCAAGAGACATGGTTAAGGCCAGCAGGGTAGTTCACACTTGTAAATTCTAGCACTATGGAGGCTGAGGCAGGAGGATTGTGAATTTGCGGTCTTCTGAGAAAAAAAAGACACAATTGATGTTGATACCCACTGGAATGTGTAACACTATTTTGTGGTAAACATTTTTATTAAGTAGGAATTTACTATAGAGTAACAATAAGAAGTACAATGCAGTAAAACATAAATCAGTAACATTATTTGTTATCATGGTCAAGTTCTAGATATTGTAAATAACTATATAGTATACTTTTGCAGTCCTGGGGAACACAGTAGGTTCCTTTTTTTGTAGCAGCACCTTCCTCAACATACTCACTAGTGGAGGCCTTTTAGCTCCACTATAATCTTGTGGACCTCTAACACAGACAATCTGTTGTTGAGCATCATGTGATACACAGGTATATTTAAAATAAATAATGCTATTTATGTTAGTCAGCTTTCTGATACAATGAAAGATACTCAAAACAATGAACCTATAAAGGAAGGTTTGTTTCTGCTACAGTTTGGAAAGTTCAGTCCATGGTTGTTCTCTGTTGTTTTTGTATCTGTTGGGAGGCAGCCCATGACAAACCAAAGCTACTCACTTCATGGCTTGAGTGTAAAATTAGATAGGAAGGACCCATAAATCTGCTAAATTTCTCAAGGATACACCCCTAGCGACCAGAGGACCTTCCATTTGACCCCACTTCTTAAAGCTCCCACCGTCTCAGCAGTGCCAAGAGAGTGGCTAAGTCTACAATGAAGTCAACACACTTCTGGGGATACATTCCAGTGCAAAGCCAGAGCATCGCTGTTTTAAAATTAAATGAGCAGATGATTGAAAGGCAATCAATGCTGAACTGTTTATAGGCAATGTACATTCAGTTCATTAGACTTTCTTCTGTATTTAACAGTCAAGAACCAAGCATGACTACCCATGCAGGTGGATTCCCTCTTACAAAACAATGGTCCACCTGGCCACAAGCTTGAAAATCTCATAGCATGTAATATTATACAAATAAATTTTTAGGTATCTGGATAGTATGGGGTACAGCCTGATGTAGCTTAGGTTTTAATAAGCCCCTGTTGCTGAATATTAAAGACTAGTACGGCCTTCGAGTTGCTGGTTCAAGCAGTATGCCATAGAGCACAGTTAAGATATTGAATGTGCCCAAGAAGCACCCCCTTCCAGTCAAGACACTAAAAAGACTGTGAGGACATGTGCAGTGTGTTAGGGTCCTGGGAAGAGGTCAGATGGCTTGGTGGGGTCATTGAAGGTGCTTCCCTCTCAGGGTGCTTCATATCAGGTCTCATGCCTTTGGAGGCATAATTTCCTCCTCTCTCTGGGAAATCCCTTTCAGGTAAGTGTCAGCTTTAGCTTAACCAATCTTAAAGATGGACTTTTCGTGATATTTTATTTTGCTGAGAATAAATTGCTTGCCAACAAATCTGGCCCTATTTATTGTAAGTTCCCTATTTGGAAGATTAAAATCCTTCTATTTCATTAAGTCTGGAAAGTCCATTGTTCTCCTGCTGATGAGTATTGTAGGGAATAGAAGTGATTTTCTTCTTTGACTTTTGTTTCAGTTATCTGGTTCTTTAACGTAAAACAAACAAAAAACAACCAATTGTTCACTTAGTCACAGAGTCAACTTCTTGTGTTAGCTACTGGACAGTCTAGTGGAGATTTCAACCACTGCCTCCCACCCTCATATGGGAATGAATATAAGGGTTAAACTAACTTCTGCTGCCTTCAAAGAAGACTGTTTTGGTTACTCTTTTATTGCCACAACAAGACACTGTGACCAAGCCAGCTTATGGAAGGAAGTGTTTATTGGGGNCTTACAGTTTCAGAGGGTGAGTCTGTAACCATCATAGCTGGGAGCATGGCACCAGGCAGGCAGATGTTGTGGAATAATAGCTTACACCGTTGTCTGCAAGTAGAAGGCAGAGAGAGATGAGCTAACTGGGAATGGTGTGGGTGTTTGAAACCTCAAAGCTGCCCCCAGTGACATACCTCCTTGAGCAAGNCCACACTCTAATCCTTCCCAAACAGTTCCACCAACTGGGGACCAAACATTCAAACACATGAGCCCATGGGGACCATTTTCATTCAAACCACCATAGGCATCCAACACAACTTTAATAGCAATGTGCANATATACTCACATGGGCATTTACAGGTTGATTCTCCCCAGGCTTTGAATTAATAGTATATGCTAGAAGGGATTACTCTNCTACTGTATTTCCTATACACACTTTAACAGGAAGGGAAGAGAATTTTGTGATTTGCAAAGATGCCTACTATTTACAGACTTCCAAAGATCATTGTTTCAGCTATGATCTCAGTTATACTCATCTTTCGGGGGCAAAATAGACATGTAAAAAATTCTCTNCCTCCCCANTTTAAGAACAAGACTAGCTGAAGGTGAGGTAGAGACTGCACAGAGCTAAGCAACATTGGCTCAGGGATGACAAATTACAATACAAATGTAAAATTGTATTTTACAGTGGTATCTTTCACTTGCTTTAAAAAAAAAAGCAGGACACATTCTTCTAGAACAGAGCTGTGCTACAAACATTTTATCAATTGGATGGCCACTTTTGGATGAATGCGTGTATGAAAGTTTATCAATGTTACTGTNATTTTATGTTTTATGATGTCACTTAGTGGTGATCTTAACACAGACATAATTCCCAGGGTTGCTGAGGTGATGACCTCAGACAGTTAAACACAGGAAGAAGACAGTGCTGACACCGGATGGGAACAGCTCTGCTCTGTGTAACAGCTGATATGTGCGAGACAGGCACTTAGAACTGGATGCATTTCTGGGACACTTTGGTACTTTTCTTCTTAGACATTATAAAAATTGCCCTTTTTCTATCTATCTATCTATCTATCTATCTATCTATCTATCTATCTATCTATCTATCTATCTATCTATCTACCTGTCTGTCTGTCTGTCTGTCTGTCTGTCTATCTATTTATTTATTGGTTTTTCGAGACAGGGTTTCTCTGTGTAGTTTTGGTGCCTGTCCTGGATCTCACTCTGTAGACCAGGCTGGCCTCAAACTCACAGAGATCCACCTGCCTCTGCCTCCCGAGTGCTGGAATTAAAGGTGTGCACCACCACTACCCGGCCTTTTTGTCACTCTTAAAGACTTAAGTTTGACCAGACTTAGAAGTAGACACTTGCAGCAGAACAGCCTATGTCTCTTGGCATTTTCCCTTGGCTTCCTACATGCTCTTGGCCATAAGTTTAGCACTTTCTGTAGCCTCTTCCTTGCCTTAGCAGGCTGACATTTATGTTGCAGGACACACAGGACATGTGGGGTAACAAGCTCCTGAATATTGGGAGCTTTGGTCCTGGGTTTCTTACCTCTGTTGTTAAGGGCTTTCGGACAGCATATTGGTGAATATCTTCTTTTTTAAAGAGATTGAAAAGTTTTCAGATTAGGCTAGCTTTTGTGGGCTCCAACCACTGAGGCAGCATAGTATCTGTCAGTCCAGGAAGATCCATCTCTCCTTTTTTGCAATAACCAAGTTGAAAACATCCAGAATGGCATCCACAATGCATCCCTGAGCAGCCTGGCCCCTCCCTCTCCAGTTCTTAATCTGTAACAAGAATGCCCCTTACACAACAGCAGGTGCACTCTGCTGTGGGTCAAGACAGCTTGCTTCTTGTTTGCCATGCCCGCCACAGACTGGACCATGTAACCCTGCTACTCTTCACCCAGAGCATCAGCAGCTACTTCTGTGGCCATGAGTTTCTCAGAGAAAGTACAAAGTTCGCATTCATCATTCACTTCAGTTGAGTTTCTGACAGCCATGGCTGGGAAGGCGACACCCACTTCATCCTGACATGGTGGACCGCTTTGGAGGTGTCACAAGAGCTCCACTACTGTTTTTATATTTTAAATGTGTGTGTGTACACATTTTGCATGTGTGTTCATGAGTGTGTGTGTGTGTGTGTGTGTGTGTGTGTGTGTGTGTGTGCATCTGTGTATNAGAGATTTTAGGATCTTTAGAGTAATATATGTATACATCTTTATAGTCTATATTTCAAAATAAAATTGGACCACACTATACATATTGATTTTGGATGGTTTTACAACAGTGTATGGGGAGCATACCTCCACATCTTTTANTTATAACAGTGATGTAATTTTAAAGTGATATTTGTTATTTTAATGTGCGTAGTCTTCATAACTTAGCCAGCATTTTTAAAATTTTTTTGACATTTTAGAGATTTCATTCTTCAACTCATCTAAACAATACACCTCTGAATTTATTTTTGTTTTGCCCTCCCACAAGATACATCTTGGAGTGCTTCCATGCTGATCTCTTTAGGATGTTTCTAAAAGTAGAGGTATCATTAGTGTTTCTGTGTACGGGGTCAAATCATCTTCCTGAAATGCTAAAACAAAGGTCCCCTCACGCCCAACCAGTCAGGGACTTCCTTCATCGTACCTCCATGTGGTCAACTGCCTGTCTCTTTCAGTGTGACATTGCTCTAGTGACTCATATCTCAGTGCACACCGTGCTATCCACTTTCTTTCAATGCCACCCTTAGTGAATAAAGTGCGGAGTGAGTCTGTGGTCCCTCACCTGGGCCTATGCACCAGGCCGGCTTCTATGTAGTCCTTTACACGGAGCAGAGGCAGGGATGTTGAACCTGTCTCTGTGTGGTCCACTTCAGTTCAGAGCCCAGATAAGATTCCCACCTCACAGAGCACTGTTTAAAGTTTTTNTTCCNTGATGCTTGCTCTGCATTGTACATAGCNGTGGGTTCAGCAGGTGTCTTTTGAAAATGGCTTCTTGCCACTAGTAGAATACCAAGAGGTTTTGGTATTTCCCTAGTATCACTGGAGTGCTCCTCCCCTTTAAAATGGTCTATTAGTGAGAGGAGACTGAATTTTCTGTGGCTTTCTAACTCCTTGTTGAGACCTTAAGCAGTGGCATGTCCACTGGGCAGAGAGTGCTCCTTAATTGGGGTGTGAATTTTGNAGAACAGATTCTCAATTCCCCTTCTCTTCTGTTTTGCAAAATGTCCTGTCTTTCTTCACTGCCAAAATTAGTGTTTTCCCTCCATCATCCACCTTGTAGCATTGCTGCTGTCTGACACCTCCAGTGTAGTCCCNAAAGATTCTCCAAGTCTGCATGCAGGGGTCATCCAGGAACCTCTTCCGGAATCCGTTTCCTTAGTTCTACTGCTTTTTCTTGTCTTCAGTGTCTTTGTCAGCAAATAATTGTAGGCATAGACGGCAGCTGACAAACTGTTCTTTAAGAGAATGTATGTCTGTCTGTCCTTGCAGGCCGTACTTCAGTAACTGGCCTGGGAAGGTGACAGAGGGTTAAGCCATCACCCAGTGGCATCATGTGCCATTCTCAGTCACACAGACTTGGGGGAATTTCAGGACAAGGACAGGAGTAGAGGTGGGCATGGGTGGATCTGTACACATTGACAACAAATCTATTGCAGGGTCTGTGTGTGTGGGGGGGGTGGGGGGGTCAGGTTCATTATGCTTCATTTCAGGTTCAAATCTGGACAAGCACAAGGCTATGAAGGATGTAGGGGGAGAAGATAGATTCTTCAGGGAGGAGGTGGCAAAGAGAGCCCCATCGGGAACTCAGGCATTTTGGTAGCTAACAGAATACTTGCCAATTTCAATATGGTGGTTATTTTAAAAATCTAGCTGCTCTAGCCGTGCCTGCACAGTGGGACCCATGAGTTTGGCGGCTTGTGTGAGGGACCTGGGGTGGCGGTATCCTCTGGAGTCCCGCAGGTGCTCGAACACTACAGGGACCTCTAGGCTGTCCTGGCNGGGCGGTTGCTCAGGGATCTCCCTGCTCTGAGGAAGCCTGTGCCCCACAGCGATCTAAAGTGTTCGCCTTGTGTTCCTGTTGAGTTGCTGGAGAGCGCTGGACATAGAGCCCACTTGAGCTAGCCACGGTTCTCAGCGGGCCCTCAGTGGAGCCAAGAACATACCCTAGGGCCACCGTTCTCTTGAGAGCTCCCAATAATGACAATTGCACGCGTGTGTGTGTGTGTGTGTGTGTGTGTGTGTGTGTGTGTGTGTGTGTGTGTGTGTGTGTGTGTGTGTGTGTGTGTGTATGTGCAGTGAAAAATTTTCTCAGGCTGAGCCACTGTGTGTAATTTTCTGTTAGAATGTGTCATTGTACAATATTATTCAGGAGCTAGGAGGAGGTGAGTGAGCAGTCAGGGATCCCTGGACTAGCAGCAAGGATTGTGGGTTCATCTGTGCTGCCTCAGGGTGCACCTCCACCAGACTCTTCCTCTCTCTAGTGTGCCCGCTAATGCCCAGAGAAGCTGACCTGGTAACCTCTGTCCTGATCCCTTTCTTGCTGGTCATGTCCCTGTGGACACNATCTTGCCTCTGATTAGGCCAGCACATTGCTCAGCAGAAAGAGGTGGGGGTATGAGAGGTNGCTTATGGTTTAAAACAAATCCACCCATCTTAGCAAATCATTTTTCAGCTGCCCTGGCACCTGCTTTGTAAAGCACTTCTCAGTGGTTTTCTTTACCATAACAATGACTATTTCTCTTGCCAACTTTTCAACACTCTTTTAATTTGAATGGTTTGCTTTATTTTTCAATAATAANAANAANAACAACAACAACAACACAGTCAGGAGAAAAAAAATCATAGATGACTTAGATTTCTTCAGTAGATTTCCGGCAGGCCATCAAAGATTTTCTTAAATTACAAACAAGGCTCCCCACGTAGCCTTTCACCCTCCCTATTCACTCTGTGTTTAGTGAGGCTGCTGTCCACACACAGCCAAAGATGTGCTCAGAGCTCTTTCTCCTCCCATCTCTCCTCTCCTTTTCCCATCCCACTACCTGGGTCTCTTTTCTGTCTCCATCATCCTTTACCCTTCAGTTCTCACTACTTTGACTGTCCATCATTATGACTTCATGCTTCTTGATAATATTAAAGTTTCAGTCATTGAAAACAAGTGTACATAGTAGGTTTTCTCTGTTGTGGGTTAGTAAGTTTCTCATTACTGTAACAANTGTCTTAGTCAGTGTTCTANTGCTGTGAAGAGACACCATGACCACAGCAACTCTTATGAAGGAACACATTTCGTTGGGGCCGGCTTACAGGTTCAGAGGTTTAGTCCATTGTTGTCATGGTGGGAAGCATGGTGGCACACAGGCAGACGTGGTGCTGGAGAAGGAGTTGAGATTTCTATATCTGGATCTGCAGATAACAGGCAGAGAGAGTGCCACTAGGCCTGGCTTAGACTTCTGAAAACCCAAAGCCCATCCCCAGTGACACACTTCCTCCAACAAGGCCATATCTCCCAATAGTGCTGCTTCCTATGAGTCTATGGGGGCCATTTTTATCCAAACCACCACATTCCATTCTCTGGCCCCCATAGGCTTGTAGCCATATCATAATGCAAAAAGCATCCAATCCAACTTCAAAAGTCCCCCATAGGCTATCAGTCTCAACCCTGCTTAAAAGTCCAAAGTTCAAAATCTCTTCTGAGACTTACAGCAATCTCTTGACTGTAATCCCCTATAAAATCAAAGCAAAAAAGCAGAGCACATACTTCCAACATATAATGGCACAAGCTATACATCACTGTTCCAAAGGGAGGAATGGGAGCCTAGTGAGGAAACACTGGGCTGAAAGAAGACTGAAAGCCAGCTGGACAAACTCCAGACTCTGCATCTCCATTTCTGATGTCAAANTGCTCTTCAGATTTCCACTCCTTTCAGCTTTGTTGACTACAACACACTTCTCTCTCTCAGGCTGGTTCCACTCCCTGTTAGCAGCTTTCCTTGGCAGGTATTCTACAACTCTGGCATCTCCAGCATCTTGGGATCACCAAGGCAATCCAGGCTTCACCTTCACAGCTTCATGCAGTGGCTTCTATGGGCCTCCATGCAGGGACATCCTAACACACACCTGGCGTCATCGGCCACAACCCCCTTTCTTGTATCCTTGACTCTAAAGCCAGAATCATGTGGCCAAAGCTGTCAAGTTCTGCTCTTTGCTGAGACTAGAACATAGCCTCTCATTCAAATACATTTTCACCAGCTTTCTGGTGTTGATGATTTCCTTTACTGCCTAGGCTTAGCTGTCCTAGAACTTGCTTTGTAGACCAGGTTGACCTTGAACTCAGAGATCCATTGGAGTCTGCCTCCCAAGTGCTGGGATTTATGGCATGTGCCATCACACCCTGCCCTAAATTTTTCTTTAATTCATTTTCACAAGTTGGAAACTTAGCTGAGTGGAATCTTGCCCTGAGGTCACCACTCCCTTCATTCCACTTAGCTCCAGGCTTTCCTTTAAATTGTTTATCTCCTTGAACAGAATACTTAGCTCCATTAAATTTCTTGGTTCTCTTTTCTCCTCAAGCTGTACATTTTGTGTTTTTCCTTGCTCAGCTTGCTCCTTTATGTTGTAGATCTGCATAAGACTGGCCACTAATAGCCAAGCAACACAGTCAATCTCCTCTGCCAAAGCTGTTAATCCATAAGTCTTCACTTTAGCCTCAGGCAGATTTTTTTTGGCCAAGGGAAGAAAGCAGCCATGCTCTTTTCCAAAATATCGCAAGAATGATCTCTAGGTCACATACTAAAATTCTTCTTTGAAACATCTTGAGCCAGGCCTCCACACTTCAATTCACCCTCAGCACCATGGTCTCTCATGCCTCTGCTAGTATGGCCCATTAAGCCCCAGTTAAAGAATTCAACTGCTTTTCTAATCCAAAGTCCCAAAGTCCACATTCCTCCAAATAGGCCTAGAACAGCAATACCCGGGTCCCTGGTACCAACTTGTCTTAGTTGGGATTACTATTGCTGTGATGAAATGTCAAGACCAATGCAACTTGGGGAAGAAAAGGTTTATTCTGCTTACAGTTCCATCTAACAGTTAATCGTCAAAAGTAGTGAGGACAGGAACTCACACAGGGCAGGAACCCAGAGTCAGGAGCTGATGCAGAGGCCATGGAGGGAGGCTGCTCACTGGCTTGCTACTCATGGCTTGCTCAGCCTGCTGTTTTACAGAAATCCGTGCTATCAGCTCAGGGATGGCACCACCCACAATGGGCTGGGTCCTCTCCCATCAATCACTAATTAAGAAAATGCCTTACAGGCTTTCCTATAGCCCAATCTTGTGAAGATATTTTCTTAATTGATGATCCCTCCCCTCAGATGACTTCAGCCTGTGTCAAGTTGACATAAAACTAGCCAATGCAACAAGGTACTTGAGACTCCCTACTTTTATTAAAAGGTGGTATCTTTAGTATATGTATGTAGTAGTCTAAACATCGTACTATCTTCTCTGGAAAGGGCCATCCTGTCTGCATCCTATGTTGGAAGGGTTGTGTCTATACCTCCTTCTCTTTGAATAGTTACTAGGGTTCAATCAGGGGAATGCCTATTTAACTACCTCCTTTAGGGCCAAACTCTAAACACCAAAGTTGGATCAAGTTTTCGCTCAGTACCATTGACATGACTTTGAAAACTAAATTCCTGAATGAGTGTTGGAGAGATAAGCATAATAATAAGGAGAGAAGCACATATTTTTGGGAGTTCCCTCCCTATGTGCCTGTTGTAGGAACCANTCACTGAAATATGGAAAAGAAACAACTTCATGTAGGTTGATTCCTTTTCAGAATTAAAGGAGAAAACTCTTGAGAGTTTTGTTTTTATNTTTCCTCTCAAAGGCGTGTATACCAGGTAAGCCTGTTTTTATAAATCATGAAACCAAGAGCCACAGGACAAATGATTCTGTGCACGCCACATGGTGGCATGTCTGGTTGTCATGTTACTATTGGCCAGAAAAACAAGTGTTTAATTAAACTTGAATTCAGAGTTGAGAATTGGGTCAGAGGTAGAGACTGTTAGTCATTTTTGTTTGTGAATTAACATCATCACCATGTTATGGTGTGAATAAACATTCCCCAAAGGCTCATGTTTTACAGGCTTTGGTCTCAGACTACAGTACTCTTGGAAAGCAGTGGACCTTTAGGAATTGAGACCTAGTAGAAAGAAGGTAGGTCACTGTGAGAATGCCCTTTATGATAGTTAATATTGATTGTCAACTTGTCAGGATCCAGAACCATCTAGGAGATAGGCCTTTGGACATGGCTGTGAGGGGTTCCCTAGACTAGGTTAGCTTCTGGGTGATTATCTAGATGAGGTTAATTAAGGTGGAGAAAGTCATTTTCACTGTGGACAGCACTATGTGGCTGGGGTCACAGACTGAATAAAGAGGAGAAAGTGAGGTGAGCATCAGCGTTCATCTCTCTCTGCTTCACGACTGTAAACACAGTGTGTCTGTCACCTTAAGCTCCTGCCTTCGTGGCTTCCTTGCCATGATAGATGGTACTCTCAGACTGTGAGCCAAATAAACCCTTCCTTAAGCCGCCTTTCTTAGGTATTTTATGACCGCAGTGGGGAAAATGACTAATACCCCTTTGAAGGGGATATTGGAACATTTCATCCTCCCCACCATGCACTTCCTTTGTTTCCCAGATGGCATGGGAAGAGTAGCTTGCTCTCTGTGAGGTGCTCCTTGCCAAGTATGCTGCCTCACCACAACCCCGAAGAACCCGAGGCCAAGCAACCATGCACTGAGACCTCTAAAACTCTGAGCAAAATTGACCCCTTTCTTCCCTAAAATCTGATTAACTCAGCATTTGTCACAGTGCTGGAAAGTGGCTGACAGTCTCTGTCTCCAATCTCATTCTCAACTCTAAATTCAAGTTTACAGGTCTTGGTCGCTTGTTTTTCTGGTGCAACAGCCAGATGAAAGCCAGGCACCTCCCCATGCAATGTTCAGTCATTTGTCCTGTGGCTGCTGGTTTTGTGGAAGCCAGTGGGTGTACCAACTGTCCCTCATTCTCCCACATACACTGCCAAGAAAAAGTCATTTCCTAGGAAGAAACCTGCAGAGAAGCTGCCATTTTATTTATTTAAGAATTTTTTTTTATTCATTTCATATACCAACCACAGATCCCCCTCTCATCCCTCCTCCTGCTCCTCTCCAGCCTTCCCCAACCCACCTCCCATCCCCTCCTCCAAAAGGGTAAGGCCTTCTATGAGGAGTCAGCAAAGCCTGGTACATTCAGTNGAGGCAGGTCCAAGCCCCTCCCCCCTGCATCAAGGGTGAGCAAGGCATCCCACCATAGGTAATGGGCTCCAAAAAGCCAGCTCATGCACTAGGGATAGATCCTGATCACACTGCCAGGGGCCCCTCAAACAGACCAAGCTACACAACTTTCTCCTGTATGCAGAGGGCCTAGTCCAGTTCCATGCAGGCTCCACAGCTGTCAGTCTATAGTTCATGAGTTCCCACNAGCTCGGTTCAGTTGCCTCTGTAGATTTCCCCATCATGATCTTGACCCCCTCTCCTTGCTCATACAATCCTTCCTCCTTCTCCTAGACTGGACGCCCAGAGTTAGTCCTGATGTTTGGCTGTGGATCTCTGCATCTGCTTCCATCAGTTACTGGAAAAAAGCTCTATGATGACAATTAGGGTACAGATACNCCTCCTTAATTAAGAAAGCAGNACTTGAGTATGCATATTAGTTTATTTAAAATTTAGTCATAGTCTATACATGTGCTATCTGTGGAAGCTTGTCAAAAAATGAATAATGAACACAAGGTAAAGAAATCACTTATTTTTACTGAAGATAACATTTTTAGCANGCCAGAAACATCCTTTCNTTTGCAAATAACTGGAAATAATTATAATCTTTATACTGTAAAACTTTAGAGTAACAAATCATATTTATTTAAAACATATAAATAANAATCTATTAGTCAATGTAAGCTATGTTTGACAAGTATTTGTTTCAACATTCTTACTTNTGTTTCACAGTAACATACTGTGGCATGGCGGTCATTTTTATCTCTGCGCTATTTGGGTTAATAACTTGAGCTGCCAGAGCAGCTAAATTCTGAAATNNCAGTGGCTTCCTANAGCTGTGGTTTCTTTCTCANTCAGGAGAAGTGTCATTAGAGTTGGGCTACCTTCTCAGCCCATCTCAGAGCATCTGGAACACGTGGCTTCCTTGGCTGCTTCAGGAAGGAGACAGTGGAAACACACTGGCTAATGGTGCTCTGACCTCCGTGAGCCTGAGGCTTGTGTTTTCACACATCACAGGCTCCAGGTGCCAAATGGCCTCAAAGCAACCACAACAAGGTTGTATAATTGATCTGGACAGCATTGCCGGTGTCTACCAACTGACTTTGGAAATAGAAAAACTGTACACAACAATGAACTTGAGCAAATTATAGATGCTAAATGGAGATGCTGAGTTGTTTGCTCTCAGTTCTGTTANCAACAATTCTAACTAATTTACACAATCATCCCTCCCTGTGTCATCTAATCATGCAGACAGCCCATTCATTTCATCCTTAAGTCATCAAGACAGTTGTGCATATGCAGAGGAAAGTATAAGCAAGTATCCGATTAGTCTCGTCACAAATATGTAGAGCCTTCTCTTAGGATGANATTTAGTATGTTGTAAGTTTACTTTTTTGGACATCTCTGGTCGACACAGCTCTGTGGTGAGGTGCAAGGATCACTAACTGTTCCCAGGTGGTGTGTATTCCTATCCCTATATTATCATGTATGAGTCATAAGGTAACTTCTGTTCTCTTCATCTGAACTACTCCAATCACGNCATCCATCCTTTAGGCATGCACCATCATCCCCAGTTCATCAGGCTTCTTGAAGATACAGATATGACAATATTTCTAAGATGCCTAGAAATATTAGATATTCAGTAAATGTTTTCTTTTTTATACATTTCNCAGAAAAGCATCAAAAGAAAGAGATCTTGGATTTTGGAGTAGAAGTGCAAATCTGCTTGAAGGCAAGGAAATTTTATTAAATACACACACAGATACTTCAACATTGGAAAAACCTGCCTATGTCAGCAACAAAGAAGAAATATGATATGATGAAGAAAGTCAGAACTATAGCCATCAGCTGCTTGTGAAGCTGGACTGATGAGATACAGGCTGATCTGTGTTTATTGGCGTTGGTAAGTATAGGTTTTGAAGGACCATATGGTACTGTTTGGCTCTGTACCACCCCCTGTTTCCATGTCAGTGATTATCTATATTACTCAGGAAGAAACAACGGGATGATAAATCTGAATTGTGACAGCGATGAACTCTCCATATGAAAGCCCGAAGCTGCTGTCAGCTGGGTAACCCGAGCACTCTGGGGAATGTGGGAGCTGAGCTAGGAAAAGGCTGGCAAAGAAACTCTTTGTATATTTTACTTGCAAGCCATGTCCCAGGATCATTATCATGCCAGGATAAAGATCTGTTTTTCCTGAACAGTNAAAATAGTGTCAGCATTCAAGAACTCTGTCAGAATCTCCTCAGAGCCACATCGAAAATGCACATATGGACATGTGGGATCTGGCAGACTCATACACATCAGAATTTCCTGATTTGAACACGTTGGAAGGCCAAATTTAATACAAAACTCTTCTCACAAGTTTTTTTTTTTTTAACGTTACCATTTTTCTTGTGGGCACCTTGATTTGTTTTATTACAAATTGAACAGTAGGGGTTGGGTGGGGGTGAGAGAGAAGATTCAGCAGTTAAGAGTGCTGCCTGATCTTCCAGAGGATCTGGGTTCAATTCCCAGTGCCCACATGGTGGATCACAACTGTATCTTACTCTAGTTGCAGAGGATCTGGTACCCTCTTCTGGCCTCTGGGGTCACCAGGCATGCATGCAGTACACATACATACTTGCAGGCAAAACAGCCATATGCATAAAATAAAACGAAATGAAATAAAATAAAATTGAACAGTGTAAACAATTGCGAGATTGTATAGCAGCTGAAATTCAGCATCTTCTAGTATGATTTTTCCAAAAAAATTATCAAGAACAAATTCTAACTATTGAGTAATTTGCTTCAGGGTTATAAAAATCATTTGAATGGAAGGGTCTGAGATGTGACAGCCAAGGAATGAGGTACGACACAGACTGCATACATAAGTTCAGAACAAGTATAGTTCCACAGCGAAGGAAACAGTGTCTCAGAAAGATCTGCACTCTCATTCATGACACATAAGAGATTATGTGAGCAACATAAATGTTCACTGAGAAACGAATATGCAAAGAGAAGAAGAAGCAAGTCCTGTCACTTAAAGCACCACAGTTGAACTGGGCGATGTTAGGTTAAATCAGATAATGCAGCACAGAGGGACAAATACTGTACATTTAAAAAATATATGTGGGATCTAAAAATTTTCTGTTCACAGAGGCAGAGGGTAGAATGGTGGCAGGGAGGGGACATTGGGGAATGGTGGGCAAGTGTACAAAGTTTTAGTTTTTCAGGATGAACAAGTTTAGAACTTCAATGTCCTATGTGGTGGCTCTGGCAAACTGTGCTGATTATGGCTTAAAATGCACCAAGAGAATGGATCTGAAACAGTCTCACTAAAACCAAAAGAAAAGTTAACTATACCCAATGTGGTCATGTCAATTAATCTGGATCATAGCAGTCACTTCTTAGTGGGCACATAAGTACATAAAATATACTATGTACCATAAATATATACAATTTTCATTTGTCATTTATGCTTCAATAAAGCTGGAAAGAAAGGAAGGAGCAGGGNACAGGTTAACCAAAAATAAGGATGGATGAAGAAGCCTCATGAAAACTAACTAGTCTGTATGCTAATTAAAATTATAATTTACAAAAGGAGTTAAACAGAGATACTCTGCACAACAGATAGTGATGCTCCAAGAAGATATGAGTTGTTAAATGAAAATCTTAGTGCCAAGCGTGGGTTAAGCCCCTATGNCTTATTGGTCAGGGAGGCTCAACGGGGGCCAAAATAGCACAGGCTATTGCCATGGCTTTTGGTTTCTCACCAAAACTAGATGGTAAGACCCTATTGTTGATAGACACCACACACTTTGGCTGCAGGTCATAAAGAAATCAATCTCAAACTGACCAAGAAATTCTTTCTCTGATGGCTAGCTTTTATAGTCCTGAAAGGCACTATGCGGTCCCATGGGAGAGAAAAGACATCAATTGTCTTAAATTGTGCTGGATTCTGCATGCTACAATATATTATACAGCTAGGCAAGATGTGCCCACTGGTGCAATCATCACAGGACAATCACAGGAGTAGCCAACTGCTTTCTGATGGATTTGAGATCTGTTTCCCAGGAGGGAATTCATGTCCATGTCTGGTACTATAAACCTAGTTAATAACTTACAGCTAGAGAGTGATATGCAGAGATATGACTGGGGTGGGAGGTAGTATTGTTTTGATAAATGATCGTGTTGTTGAACTCTTTTCTAAGTATTTATGTTTGTACTCAAAGATTTGTGTGTGGCTTACAACATTGATCAAAGGAGCTTTCTTTTTTGAAGTGGTTAGTGGTTAATGCAGAGACTTGTAACTGTTCAAATTGCTGAGAATACGTGACTGGGAGTGTTCAGCCACAAATACGAGGTCTCTATCAATGACCATCCCTCTCCACTGAGGCTCAGGAAACATCACAGAAGACAGGTAGGAAGAAAAGAACAAAAGGATGTGGAAGAATTCTGTGAAGTATCTCCTGGATATAACATAGGTATTGTACAATAAATGCAATAGCAGCTGTGATTGTTTGTATAAGACCTTCACAAGATTAAGCCAGGTAAAAATTCCAGCACAGATGGGAGAGGATATACCGAGGCCCTCCTCCTAGCAGAGGTGCTATTTGCAATTGATGGCCGCTGGTGAGTCATTTTTCTTTGTGTGGAAAGGCTACAGGTAGGTTGCTACCAAATGGATGGCCCTTCATCCATGTGCATGTGGGCAGTGCTAATTGGACTCAATTATAACAAAAAGAGAGATATTTTAGAGGAGGAATCCAGGGGAAAGTTGGAGTGGGGAGTGGTGAATGGATATGATTAAGATACATTATACATATGTATAACATTTTCAAAGAATAAAAGTAGTAGTTTAAAAATTGGAAAGAAAAAGATGCTATCTGTTTACAGATATTCTAAACATTAAGATCTCCAGCTTTTATTAAAGATCTATCTTGAGCATGCTGGATATATAAGAACATTTTGTGGGGTGGTGTGGATTTGCTGTTTGTTTCTCAACTTTGGACCCCTGAAGCATCAAATGATAATCATATTTTTATTTTGCTCTTTGGTATGTTGAACCCTAGCTCTTTCTAGGTAACGTCTTAGGTCTGAGGACATAGGAGTAGAACAGTAGATGAGCTCTCTGGGCTCATGGAGGCCATGTTTAGCACTCGGTATAAAGGCCTGTTTGAGGCCTGCCGTCACTAATTTTTTTTCATTGGGTCTTAACTTCCTTCATGTTATCATAGATCACTTACTCATCTGCTCATTCTTTCCTTCTTTTGTTCATTAGTTTACTTGTTTGTTTATTTATTTGCCTGGAAATCATTCAGGACTTCTTGTATAACAATGTAGGAAAGAGG